>JAPKLX010000018.1:1233401-1409733 GCA_026898415.1 Leonotis leonurus | reverse complement strand
GGCGGTGGTGGAGAATGCTTAGGCGGTGGTGGAGAGTGGACTGGAGGAGGTGGAGAATGTTTTGGTGGTGGTGGAGAATGAGCGGGTTTTGGTAGCGGAGGTGAAACACTAGGTTTTGGTGGCGGTTCTGTGACTTCAGGTGGAGGAGACGAGTCTGACTCCTCGGTAGGTGGTGGAGCAACACCAATTGGATTCTCAGGAGTAGGCGGTGGCTTGTAAGATGGCTTAGAAGGTTTGGGTGATGGGGCAGGAGCTGGCGTGGGCTTTGGAGGAGGCTTTGTTTCCTTTGTAGGTGGTGATTTAGGTTTTGATTGAGGAGTCTCTGGAGGTGTTGGTTTTGGAGCGGGAGCTTTAGGAGTGGGTGTGGGTGTTGGTTTTGGAGAGGGATGAGGTGATGGAGTGGGTTCGGGCTTAGGTTTAGGAGCTGGGGCTTTAGGAGTAGGTGTTGGTTTAGGAGTGGGAGGAGGTGATGGAGTAGGTCCGGGCTTGGGTTTAGGAGCAGGGGCTTTAGGAGTGGGTGTTGGTTTAGGAGCGGGAGGAGGTGATGGAGTAGGTTCGATTTCGGGTTCAGGAGCAGGGGCTTTAGGAGTGGGGGATTTAGGCGCAGGATGAGGTGATGGAGTAGGTTCGGGCTTGGGTTTAGGAGATGGAGGAGGTGATGGTGTGGGTTCTGACTTCGGTTTAGGAGCGGGTGCTTTAGGAGTTGGGGGTTTAGGAGCGGGGGCTTTAGGAGCAGGGGCTTTAGGCGTGGGGGGTTTAGGAGCCGGATGTGGTGATGGAGTAGGTTCGGGCTTGGGTTTAGGAGTAGGGGCTTTAGGAGCGGGAGAAGGTGATGGAGTAGGTTCGTTATCGGGTTCAGGAGCAGGGGCTTTTGGAGTGGGGGATTTAGGAGCGGGATGAGGTGACGGAATAGGTTCGTGCTTGGGTTTAGGAGAGGGTGGAGGTGATGGAGTGGGTTTAGGAGTTGGGGTTTTAGGAGCCGGATGAGGTGATGGAGTAGGTTCTGGCTTGGCTTTAGGAGCTGGTGCTTTAGGAGTGGGGGATTTAGGTGCGGGATGAGGGGATGGAGTATGTTCAGGTTTGGGTTTAGGAGAGGGATGAGGTGATGGAGTGGGTTCTGGCTTGGGTTTAGGAGCTGGAGCTTTAGGAGTAGGGGGTTTAGGAGCAGGATGAGGTGACGGAGTATGTTCGGGTTTGGGTTTAGGAGAGAGAGGAGGTGATGGAGTAGGTTCCGGCTTTGATGTAGGAGCAGGGGCTTTGGGAGTGGGGGGTTTAGGAGCGGGATGAGGTGACGGAGTAGGTTCAGGCTTGGGTTTAGGAGCAGGGGCTTTAGGAGTGGGTGTGGGTGTAGGTGTTGGTTTAGGAGAGGACGTTGGTGGTTTGTGAGGCGGCATAGGTCGTGGGTTGTTAGTTGGTGGACTGAGCTTAGGCGAATTCCCAGCAGTGTTGGGCCTGCAACCGGCGCTGCAGTCAACCTTCTTGCTCAATGCCAACCGACACTCCTTCTCGGGCCTTTGATTAGGCTCTCGGGACAAGCAATTCTTCCTAGCGTCGACGGCCACCACCGGCAGCGCATGCGGCCTGCACTCTGGATCCTCCGCATCGAAAAAGTTGAATGAGTAGGTGAAGTTTTTCAGATTGGGCAACGTGCATACCGTCTCAGGAACCTTGCTCCTAAACTTATTATTCCCAATGTTCAACACTTCCAAGCTCTGCATGTACTCCATCCCCTGCGGCAAGTCCCCCATGAACTTGTTGTACCCGATGTCAAACACCGTTGTCGTGTTCAACAGCGTGATCTCCTCCGGCAGGCATCCGGAAAGCTCGTTGTGCGACACAACAAACTCGTCTAATTTACCTGCCATTTTCCCGATACTGGCTGGGATGCACCCGTATAGGTGGTTGTTCGCCATCACTATCACCGAGGCAGGGGAATTGCCCAAGTTCTCCGGTATTGTTGAATGAAACCTATTGCTGTTCACGAAGATGGCGTCGAGGGACTTGTCGAATAGTCCCGGAGGCAACTCCCCTTCAAAATCGTTGTACCTTATATCGAGAAACTTTAGTATGGGAAGCTCGAGCACGACCTCTGGGAAGGGCCCTACAAAGCGATTGTTGCTCACATCAAGCTCGAACAGAAGCTTAAGATTCTTGATGCTTTCTGGGATGATCCCACAAAACCTGTTGGAATTCAAATGGAGGAGGCTGATATCGCTCAGATACTCAATCTCTGAGGGCAGATGCCCTGCGATGTCCCCTTTGTTGAGGTCGACTCCCGCCACCACCTCGATACTAGCATCGTCCAAAGCCTTGGCGCAGAAGACGCCCATGTAGCTGCACACGTTGGGGCCATTCCAATTTCTTGTGAAACCATTTGGATCAGAGTATATAGCATTTTTCATGGCTTGGAGGCCGATGTAGGCCCGTTTTTGCCTGGAATTTGAAAATTTCATATTGAATTCAAAATGGTCGAGTCTGTGAGCTGGGATGCACTTCGCGTCGACATATTCTTGTTTGGTAGCCGAGGTTGGCCCTTCTGGTTCGGAATTGTCGTCTTTGGTATTTGGGGTTGGCTCTGGTTCGAGGTTGTCATCTTGGTTTGACATTGATTCCGGATTGTGGGCTGTGGGAGCTGGGGACGGCATCGATTCCGAATAATCATTTGTGGGAGCCGCGGTTGGCATTGCTTCCGAGTAGTCGTCTTCGGGAGCCGTTGTTGGCATAAATTCCGAATAGTCGTCTTCGGGAGCCGGGGTTGGCATTGATTCCGAATAGTCGTCTTCGGGAGCCCGGGTTGGCATTAATTCAGGACTGCCATGCTCTGGAGCTGGGGCTGGCTCCGGTTCGGGACCGTCAAGCTCTGGAGTCGGTTCTGGTTCGGGACCATCAAGCTCTGGAGTCGGTTCTGGTTCGGGACCATCATGGTCTGGAGTCGGTGCCGATTCAGGACCGTCATGTTCTAGAGTCGGTGCCGATTCGGGACTCTCGACTTCAGGAGTGGTATTCGGTGACTCGACAGCATCAGCAGAAGGGTGATCGTGGCCATCTCCAATTCCAAATCCAGCTTGGAAAGAAAGATGAGAGGAGGAAGGAGAGGTGTGGAGAGATAAGAGAATGAGAAGAAGAAACAATCCCAAGGTTTTCATATCCATGATGACCTCCTTGGGGCAAATTCATTCCTGCTTAAAGCAGAATCTTGCAGAATAAATAAGAGATGGTTTCTCAACATTCTTTAATCAACAATTGAAACAGACCTTTGAGCACCATCCAATTTTGGAGGTCAATGTTACTTCCTCACCTAAAATATAGGAGATGTAGCTTTATAGTCGCTCCCTTGTCCTCAATACTCTATATAGAAACCATCTAAATTTAGTTCAAACATTTGGATTTCATCTATATATTAATATTAATTTGGCGGTTCAATTAGATTGACTTGTATTTTAGTATGCGATTCTTTAGGGGATATTAGTTGCATGATTTCTTATCTGGTTATTTATAGCATGATTATTAGCTATATATTTAGATATAATGAATTTATAATACTTATCATAAAATAAATTAAAATTTATTTATAAAATATAGAACGTTACAAAAATGAGACACTGAATTCCATTTAATTTTCTACTAGAATTTTACCCGATCGTGCGATGCACGATAATTATTTTGATAATGGTAATTAATTTAAAATAATATATTTTAAACTTTTAAAAGTTTATTAAATGTTAAGGAGATAAAAAAAAATGTATGTAAATTTGTAACTATTATCATATATTACAACACAGTATAATTGATGAAGATGAATGAAGAATGAAATATGGAGTATATAATTATATCATAAATCATGACCATTTTCTTTATAATTTTGTACAACTACACCATACATTCCACTTTATTTTCTTTATAATTTTGTACAACTACACCATACATTCCACTTTATTTTCTTTATAATTTTGTATAACTACACCATACATTCCAATTTATCGCAATTTAAAATTCAATATTCTTGTAAATTGTTTTCATTAATGAGTTTTTTGTTCGTGAGATTTTTTGATGTCGAAGTCTCTTATTTATATATAAAAAAAATTGATTAATTGAACAGTCATGTCCATTTAGAGGAGATACGCTAGTTTTCGAATTTTTAAAATATATTTGTTTTTTATATTTTTAATTATTGAACAGTCATGTCGCTTTAGAGTAGATATGTTAGTTTTCGAATTTATGGGATAGATTTTAATTTTATATTTTTAAATTTATATGTTACTGTTGCTTTTAAATAAAAACTGATAATAAATAATAAATAAAACACGGGAAAATGTAATTAAATGATTAACAGTTTTGAAATTTCTTTATATTTTAAAATTTTAAATAATTTATAATAAATAAAAAATGAAAAAATAATTAAAAAAATAATAGTTAAAAAACTTCACCAAAAATAACAGCCAAGAAATTTGTTTTTATATATTAAGTATAGATAACCTAAAATATACAGAGTTGAAAGATATCAATATATTGTATAGATGTACATAAGCATAGAAAAAAATATATGATATATATATATATAGGGGTAGGTTCTTATACAAACCCATGCTATTGAGTAAACTAGGAACTTTTATTAGTCATTGATTTATTCAAAATCTAAGGCTAGGATCAAAAGTAATAAATTTGAGTGTTCTTTAAATAAATTACATGCTCTATTAAATTCTTTACCGTCAAAGGGTATAAAAGAACAATTGGAAATCTTAATATCATCTTTCCTACATTTTTGCCTCAATTTATGGGGAAAACATTTCAAAATTGACGTAGCCACTAATTTTTAACACTAATTAAGCATGCATTTATTATATTTTATTACTTAATTATTGTGTATGCATTATTTAATTACTAAATATGCAATGAATGTTAAGAATTTATGCATCATTTATAATAAATACACAATAAGCGATATACTCCATATTATACATATATGATAAGCAATGTGATTATTAAAATAAACAATGCATTACACATGTATAAGCAATAAAAATATAAAAATAAGCAACGTAAAATGTTACTTTATTAAAATATATTAACCGTGCATTATATATTTACCCGTACCACAAAATAAACAAAATATATGGAGTACATTTATATAATAAGCAATGTGAACATACAAAATAAGCAACACTTTATTTATTTATAAGCTATGTCAATATATAAAATAATAATTATGTGCATTATTAAGCAGTATGCATATAGAAAATAAGGAATATGCATATAGAAAATAAGCAATATGTTATATATAATAAGCAATTAGTTTGCATTTACATTACATATATAATGCATATGGAATATTTAATTATATAATAAGCAATATGTCATACATTTTTAAGCATTGATTTTATAAAAATATTTTAATTTGTTCTACAATTTAAATATAATAGTCAAAAGATATATTAATATTATTTCTAATTAGACTTGTATCATGCGCAACTTATTGGAAAAACTTAAAAATTATTATATATAAAATATATGCAAACATAATGTTTAATAAAAACGTAATTTTTGTGCATTAATTAATAAATAAAATAGAGTTTTGTATTAATAGAAAGATTCTATTAATTAATGATGGCTGTTACAAATATTTGTGGAATTACTATATCAACCTCAAGCTCTAAAAGAAAATTATTAATAATTAAAAGACTAATGAGATTTCAACCATTGATATAAATAAATAGATGGTGATGATTGGTTCTTAGTTTACTCATGGAGAAGAGTTTTTATTTGAATCCTTCCCTATATATATATATATATATAGACGACATTGGAATGAAATAGCAACCAATATATATATATATATATATATTCTCTATAATACGATTTGGAGACATTGATGCCACATCAGCACCACCCCATCTCTAATGCTCCCATTTCAAATTTGCTTTTTTCTCATTTTTTTGATTTTTAAACTATCAAACTTCTTAAAATATTCATCTAAAATAAATTTTCCAAATCAGCATACATTCTTGGTAACGCAGTAACGCACACATCATATTCAATTCCCCAACTTTCTCTTTGTTTCAGTTACAACCACATAATAAATCCCAATATTTAATTTTTATAAATGATGATATAACGTGAGAAGAAATTCTTAGTGGCGTTTAGTTCAGGAATTTCATCAAACAGTTGGCTTGCAGTATTCTTCCAACCACGAATTGCATTATTTGATCTTATATGTAGAGGATTATATATAAATTTTCCAAATCAGCATACATTCTTGGTAACCCAGTAACGCACACATCATATCCAATTCCCCAATTTTCTCCACCAAAATTGTTTCTCCAAATCAAATCCCCAAAATGAAGCCCAAAATCCCCAAATTTGTTTCTCCAAATCAAATCCATCCAAAAATGAAGCACACATTATGTTTTTTCATCTGTTTGGAACTCCAAATCACTGCATTATACTCAATTTGTAGTCCTTTGAACGAGAGGGGCGGCACTTCGGACAAAGGAAAAATTGAGTTTTTTGCCAGTGATACAGCGAGAAACTCGAAGCTAGAGCGATAAAGGGAGATGCTCATTTTCCAGCAGCACTTCAAAGGTACAGTTATACTCTTGAAAGATTGTAGTTCAGTGTAATAAGAACGGATTGCTAAAGTTCTTGATCTGCAAAGTTCTTCTATTGCTAGATGCGGTCGTTGAACCCAATTTAATCGTTTCTTCTGCATTTTATTTAGGATTGAGCAAATGTAGGTAAATGTGATCATTAACTAAGTTTGAGTGGCTGTGCATTTCTTTTTGGTGTATTGTGTTTTTCCTTGTATGCTTTAGTTTTATTTAGGTGTGTGTGTTTTTTTTCCTTCCTCTCTGTTATTTGCACAACTCCGTTTTTGATGACTATCGTATCAATTTCTGTGAGAATAAGTTATTTATGTTGGGTGTTTGTTATGAGGTCTGTAAGTTTGCTCATTTTATGCGAGTCTGGATTCATGGATATGGGTTTGAGCCATCCAAAATTCATAATTGAAAGTACCCACGGATCAGACTTCAGACGAGTAAGGCGTGTTCGCGCCTATTTTCCTTGAATTTTCTTGATAGTTTGTAGGAAACATTAAAAAAAACAGTTGATGATGATTCATGAGAGGCGTGTATAGTCAGTCTGTTTCGAAAATTGATATTCTTACCATCTCTTGCTTGCAAACAACCCTTGAAAAAGAACAGTTGATGATGATTCATGATAGGCGTGTATAGTCAGTCTGTTTCGAAAATTGATATTCTTACCATCTCTTGCAAACAACCCTTGAAAAAGGAACTCTCGATATTTGCTTTGTTTACACAAAGGAGGAATTCTTTCAAAATATAAGGTTCAAACAAATTTGTTACATATCTCGTGCTTTATTATATTATTATGTACTAAAAAACTGTTGAAGTTTGAAACTTTATTATTCAAGCAATGTGATACTAAATTGTACTATTGGGGTAGTCGGAGTTTTTTAGTAATTTTTAAAGACTGAAAAACTTGTGGGAGTCTAATTTATTGTTGAAAAATTACACTCCAAGAGATTTTCTATTTTATAATAACATTAAGATAGTATGATCATATGAGTAGTACATAATAATATAATTTGATATATTCAAATATAAGTTTGTGTTCGAAATCTGATACGATTCAGTTACAGCCACACAATAAATCATTAATATTTAGTTGAAACCTTATTTGTTTCAGTTACAACCACATAATAAATCCCAATATTTAATTTTTATAAATGATGATATAACGTCAGAAGAAATTCTTAGTGGCGTTTAGTTCAGGAATTTCGTCAAATAGTTGGCTTGCAGTATTCTTCCAGCCACGAATTGCATTATTTGATCTTATATGTAGAGGATTATATATAAATTTGAAGAGGATTCTATGCTAGGCTGTTATGTATGTTCACAGTTTTTCATAACACTCATGATGAAACTTATTGTCACTGCATTGTTAAATTTTGCAGTTAATTGCTGATAATCTGTTTACGTATCAAAACTATGATGTCAAGCTCCAAGGAAACCATAGGTTTGAGCTCCATCAATGAACAGACCAGAAAGAAAGTGGTGACTGTGCGAATCCTTCGACTTTGGGTGCAGAAAGACAAGTTGGGTAAAGAGGGGCTTGAGTTTAGGGATGGCAATCGGGTCGGGCGGGCGCGGATATGGCCAAACCATTTCCGTACCCGCGAACTAAATGGGTACTAGTTTTCAACCACGAACGTACCCGCGGTTATGAGATCCCCACCATACCCGCGACCCGCGGGTTGGCGGATACCCACGAACCCGCCACCCACGACCCGCGAATCTAGATTGTAGAATTAGGGTTTTTTCCTAATTCTAATTTAGAAATAAAATAATAAAATAAGTTATTAGATGGGTAGGTTTCGCGGGTTCGTGGGTAGGCTTCACGGGTAATTGGCGGGTAATTCGTGGGTATTTTTACGGGTAAATTTTGCGGGTAAACGGGTTTCGCGGGTACGGTTATTGCCAAACCATTTCCGTACCCGCGAACTAAACGGGTACTAGTTTTAAACCACGAACGTACCCGCGGGTACGAAATGCCCACCAAACCCGCGAATAATCGGGCGGATACCCGCGGGTTTCGGGTATCCGCGGGTCGATTGCCATCCCTACTTGAGTTGATCATGGTTGATGAATGGGTACAAATTCCTACTATGAACAATACTCGTGCTCATATTCAATTGCATTTGTTATCTATGTACAATGAGATTTCTTTTTGAATGCAAGGTGACAAAATGCAAGCCTCAATCTCAGTTGGGTACAAAAAACGATTCACACCTCTACTCAACGAGGGTCATATATACATAATTGAGAATTTTCAAATTCTTGAGAATTCTCCTTCTTTTCAAACAGCAAAGATAGATCATCTGTGGCGGATAAGATTTGGTCTTGCCACAAAGGTGTATGAACCAGAGGAATTTGTAAAAATTCCAGAGTATGGGTTTAATTTTGTTAGTTTTAAGGATATTCTCACGCACAATGCAACTTTCTTCTTGGGTACGTAAAATATGTCAAAAGCCTAAAACATATTATTATGTTCAATATATATTATATTTAGTATTTTATATTATAATTGCGCTTCACTTCATGTTGCAGATATCTTGGGAGAAGTCAAAACCCGAACAGTTGAAATAAAGAATGTTGAAATGAGGGGTGGAAAAGTAGCTACTGCTGATGTGGAGATAACCGATGTTGAGTATGATTTAATTTTTTTATTTTAATTTTAATTAATTTACAATGTATTTTCAATTTTTTATTATATTTTTAATTTGTAACCATATTTTTGTGATAGTGGGACTAAAGTAACATGTGTATTGTGGGAGTCCTGTGCCCATCAGCTTAAATCATTCATGGAAAATTTGCCAGCTGATGTGAAGGAACCCGTGATGATCGCCTTGCAGTTTGCAAAGATATCAAACTACAAAGGTTGTCGTTTATTCATCTCCATTTTCATGCCCAACCGATTGAAATTGTGTATACTTGCTCACGAGTTATTTGAATTTTTAGGGTCTAAAGTTTCAACAATGAAGAATGCCACCAAACTTTTTATCCAATCGGATATTCAAGAAGTTAAGGATTTCATCAAAAGGTTAGCAATTGATTATATGATTCATATTTTGATGTTTGACTATCGTATTTTTGATATACACTCACCGAACTTTTATATTTCTTTAATCATCTTATAATAACACAAAGACGAGGTGCGCACAATGGAATTCAAATTAGTGATTCAATCACTAACATTTCAAGTTACGGATCAGATTTGAAAATGATGGATTGACTTAATACCACTTTAGCGAAAACAATTGATGAGCTTAAGGACTCGGTATCAATATTAATATTTAATAATTTAAATACTATTTTCATAATGTATTATCTAATGTTATTGATTATAACTCCATTATTATAGGGTGACACTTACATATGCAAAGGCATAATAAATGATTTTCACCCAACAGAGTCATAGTTTTATGATTCGTGCGGGAATGACAAATGTCACAAAGGAGTTCCAAGAGGCACTAAAGTTGGAGACTTTGCAAGAAGTGCAACCGTCAGATTGGATCAATAGTTCCCAGATATCACTATTATTTATCTTAGTCACACCACTTAATTTATCGTTGACGTAATAAATTTGTATTTATCGTATTGAACTCAAATATTTTAGCCCCAAAATGTTGGTTGGTTTTCCTCTTATCAGCCCAAATGTTTTAATCCCAAAATACTCATTCATGAGTACATCTTTTAGGCCTAAATAGCTTTCTGCTGTTCGTGTTTTACAGAACTGGTTCAATTTCAAACACCGATAATTTAACCTCTTTAATTATCACATCAAGTATTTCTTCTTTAATTAGGTGTGTTAATTTATGTGATATTTCAATACTGCAAAAACCATGTAATCAGTCATCACCACACGCCTCACATTGCAAAGTACTTTATGCATTTGAATTTATTTACCTTCTAATTTAATTTAGTTTTCACAGATAACGAAGTGTTTTTTGACGTAATAAATTTGTATTTATCATAATACATTCTTGATAATTCATTTTATTTGTTATGAATATTATTAGATATATGTTGAAGGTGCTTGTAAAGGATTGTAGTTATTGTCTCTACTTCACTATATGTGAGGATTGCGCACTTCAATTTTTAACCAAAACAACTGCCCAAGTAATGGAAGAAATGGAAAAAGAGGTTGTGTGTTTTTTTAAAGTTATGGTCTCCAATTATTTTTAATTTCTTTGATCAAAATAATGACACTAATGTTATAAATTTGATGTATTAAAGAGTGGTGATATAAATGGAATGCCTGAGATCTTATCTTGGAGAAGATGTTGGAGAGATAATGTCTCTTTAAGGTTGAAATTGGGCGTTTTGTCGACCGTGTTTACACCGAAGATAACAGAAGATTCAAGTATCAAATCTCAATTCTCATCCCTACGAATTCATGTAAGTAATGTTTTGAATTGATAACTCTTTAACGTTGTTGTCTATTAATTATTTTATGAATTACACATCTGATACGGTGTAAGCTGACTATGTTCTTTTCCTTGGTAAAATTAAATGAATCATGTCAAAATTTTAGGAAGTGGAATCCAAGTTAAACAATTGCAGCAATATGACAAAGAAGGGTGCTAATGAAAAGGTACTATTTTACTATGTGATAAAAAATTGTGATTTAAATTTCAATTATATTTAAGATTCTTATCTTTATGGTAGGAATATATTGAAGAAACGTGTTCAACTTCAACAAACAATCATATGACTCCTCTCAAAAGAAGATATGATGATTTGTCTGACGACAATATAGATGGTAGAAATATACAGTTATCGGTAACGAAGATTTCGAAGAAGTAGAATATAATTATTATATATTCTCTACGAATTCATGTAAGTAATGTTTTGAATTGATATAATTATTATATATTAAATATGACGTCAATAATTCCCGTCGATTTTCGACGGGCCACACACTAGTATATATATATATATATATATATATATAAAAGTTATAACGGAAGTCGTGGCGCCATCCTTCCCCTCGCCTTTTTCTCCATCTTCCTCACAAATAGGAATGGCAGGCAGTATGTCACCATAATGCAACGCTAACTTAATCGTTTCTAATGAAAGCAAAACAAAGCAGAGGAGAAATGACTCATGAAATTCTATCATCTGAACTTGTTTAGCACATAGTGCGCGAAAATTCTTGTTCTTATCTATGCATATTTCCATTGCCTGATTCATTTCACGTTCACACGCCGATATAACATTTCTAGATCGTGTGATTCATGCGCGAATCACTCTGCAGAGTATTGTGCATACCGAAGGTAAAGAAGAAAAAAAAAACATCACGTATCGTAAATCATGAAGAGCTTGTCAGATGGAATACAAGATCTAATCCGGGAAGCGAAGCTTCGGACGGTGTGGTGGATGCTATGTATTTTCGCTGTTACTTATTTTTTGACGCGTAAGCACTTTTTTTATCCTCTGAGAAATCATAAATTGCTAGTATTTTTTTTTCTTCTGAAATTAGCAGTAGTGTCTTGCGTATATGAATATGACGGTGTTTCATTGATCAATGCGGATGTTCTGAGCTCGGTAATTTTAGCGCACGCGTGATTTGCGAAGATTTGCCGGTTTCGCTTATGTAATTTTTGTCTTAGTTTCTAACGTATTTGCTTTTGGTAAAATTGAAACATCCGTTCGATTTGCGATGTGAATTTCAATGATATTTGTGGAATTTTTTCCATTCCGAATTGGGAAACTTTATACGGTAATTAGAGAACTATCTGCCTGTTTATCAGGATGCATGTCAAATACCTGGTTCGAGTTTTTCCTGTTATGGACAGTTCAAGTTTTCTGTTGCTTATGTTATAAGGAAAATGTGAACATCTTTCATGTTTTGTTTTAGCGATTCATAACTTAAACTCTGGTTTATAACGTGTAGGTGTATTCTTTCTGTAATGATGTTAATTATGGTTATAAATCTGTATGCAGATACCAGCAAATCCATGCTAATGAATGTTCCGATAGCTATACTCCTGGTTGCTGGACTGAGGATACTGTTTAATGAGGTGGACTTCCAGTGGAAAGTTCGAAATATCCGAGCAACGTCTTACTTGTCACACTTAGAAAAGAAGCAGCTATCTGTTAATGATTCTAGGCTTTCTTACCTTCCGCCCCCGCCACAAGAATGGAAGAGGAAAATAGACTCCCCTCTTGTAGAAGCTGCTATTGAGGATTTCGTGAACAAGGCTCTGCATGAGTTTGTCATAGATTTGTGGTATTCAGAAATTACACCCGACAAGGAGGCGCCAGAGCTAATACGTGCTATAATCATGGAAGTTCTTGGTGACGTATCTGGGAGACTCAAAGAAGTGAACCTTGTTGACCTGCTTACAAGGTATTATACCATGCTGTTTATGTTTGTACATAAATGAAATTGAGCAATGAGTGATAACAGTTGATTGTGTGAAAGATTGAACCTACTCTTACTTTTCTTCAGGGATATAGTAGACTTAATTGGGGATCATATTGACCTCTTTAGAAGAAACCAGTCTTCTATTGGAAGGGATGTCATGGGCACATTGTCTTCTGAGGAACGGGACGAAAAGTTGAAACAACATCTCATGGCATCCAAGGAGCTTCACCCTGCTTTGATATCTTCAGACTGTGAGTACAAGGTATAGAAGGGCTCTAATTTGAAAGGCATATTTTGCCCAATTTTCTTTGTCTTATTTTTTTTGGTTAGTTATCTTGACATCTGATACTTGTTAAAGATAGGTAATTCAGCAGCTCATGGGTGGGCTTTTAGCAGTTGTGTTAAGACCAACGGAAGCTCGATGCCCTTTAGTCCGATGCATTGCTCGTGAACTGTTAACTTGCTTGATAATACTACCTCTAGTGAATTTTGCGAATCCAGTGTGAGTTGCTTTTCTGCTAGATCCTTCTTCCGTCTAATTATCAGCCTTGATCATATTATTTGTTCAGGATTTTATAAGCTCAAGAAATAAACCTTTTTCCTGAAATAGCATCACCTTTACTTACATTCGATTTGATTTAATGCAGTCAAAAACATAAAATTTACTTAAATAAACTTGACGATCAAAATATTTCATTAGAAGAGAAAGTATCCCTTCCTGATATTCAAAGCCTCATCTTTTTATTCGTCCTTCCTATGATAAATATACCAAGAATGCTACAAGTGCTTTCGTCTTAAAATCATCTTGCCTGTGTGACTAAAAGAATCTGCTACTTGCACGTCCAAATGAGTCTACTTTAATTGAACTATCTTGGTGCAGAAATAGATCTTGGCATATGAATGCTTGCTTGAAGAATCCACCTAATCTATATGTTTCTACACTTACTATAGCTTAGCATATGAATGCTTGGAAAATCAAGAAGTTAGCTTGGAAAGCTAGCTGCAAGCTTCAAGGTGTTTTACATGTGTAAAACCACTAACAAGTTTCAATACCATCTATTTCTTAACATTCTCTGAAGCCTTTCATATTTTTTTGCTTCCCGTTGAAAGAGTAATAAGTTTGAAGATGATATTTGAGTCTTACAGACCACAATTTGGTGATTTTTGCATCTTCCTGGGATTGTTGGCGATACCTGTGGTCATATAACATAGTATGAAGTCCTTTTTGAACCTATTAATATATCTAATTTGAAGCATTTAGAAGTGATGATTTGCTTGTTTGATCATCAGGGGTCCCCAAACAGAGATTCTCTTGAATTTCCTTTGTACTTTCTCTCTTTTTTTAATAGCTTATATGAAATTTCACTTTATATGTTATTACATTTGTTTTAGAGGATTTGAGCATGCATATTGTAATACCAATTGCTTGATCAATGGAATCTCCTCGCCTACAGGAATACCCACCCTGGTTCAAAGTAGAGGAACCCTTATGTTCGTCTTCTCTTGAGTTCTTTTCCATCAAAGTTATCGCTGCAAACCCCGAGATATTATTATGGCGAAGGATGAACAAAAATCTAGAACTCTGATTCAAAATTCTCTCAACTCTTCCCCTCTGGAGGAAGTACCAAACCATATGACTCTTCACCCTGTCCAATATAATATAAATGACTGGTCAATCAAATAATAGATAGTAAATGGGTCGTTTTAAAAATAAATGAATTGCTAGTTGTAGAGTATTATTCTCGTCAAACTTAATTAAATCTAGTGCATTGTCCTGTTGAGTCTTTTTGAACTGTAAAGCTTGCTAAAAATTTCATCTTCTTAGTTAGCCAACCAAGTATTTATCTGGTTGTGAATACTACTCAGGATCTTACCTATTGTCTCTTTTCCAGGTATATCAATGAGGTGATTGAATATGTTATTGTACTCTGCACGGAGTGGATCAAGGATCTTGCCAATGCTCGATCAACTAAAAAATCAGGTCAAAACACTGATCAAACTGTCTCGGGGGAACACAGTTCCAGCAACCAAGGGACTGTCATGCCTCCATCCCAGTTAAATGATAGCAAGGAAGTAGAGTTGAGTGCCTCTGGAAATTCCTTATCTACACCAGTGCAGGATGACACTATTCATCCACGGTCTGCTGAGTGGGCGAAAGCGTTTGAGGCAGCAACTCTGAGAAGAACAGAGGTTCTTGCGCCTGAAAATCTTGAAAACATGTGGACTATAGGAAGAAACTATAAAAAGGACTTCCAAAAGAAGGCTGCATCAGAAGTCCAAGCCTCTGAAGTTACAAGTTCAGTTAGTGTAGCATCTCCTATAAAAGATTGGATGTCTGATGTCCAAACAGAAGATAAAAGTCCTAAGGACAGTCGTCCGAGTGATATCCATTTTGATGTCTCAAGCAGGTCTCAAGATCTCGAGAACAATGTGTTTCAAGAGAAAGGCCCTACAAATAATGAACTGGAAAATAATACTAGTGTTCTTGCTCGGGAAAATAGTAGAAAGTTTAAGAGATCAAATAGCATTGCTCATTTGGAAGTTCGACCAAAATTACAACCTATAATTACTAGTAAGGACTGTGCATCCATTAATACTGGATCCTAAAATCCAGATGTCAATAAATTTACATCGCTCCTTAATCCTACAATGCAGATGTCAAAGATCGAACTGCAGACACCCAGAAGGTCGGGTCAGCTAAGGCATCATATAATGAAGTTCTGTATGTTCCAAAGCTCAGATGTAGGGTAAGTCCTTCAATTTCTATTTTCATGTTGTCGAATTTAACTGGATTTTGGGCGGGGAGGGGAGAACCATGAGTTTAAAACCTTGATCACGCCCTTTGGATGAGGTGGTAGCACTGATTTAACATTTTCTTATACACAAAATAGTTCCTTGTGTGAGATCCTTCAGCACGAAAGCAATAGAGAACTTTCTGTGCTTTAATTGGATTAAAAGCTATTAGATAAAGTTTCTATAATTGAAGGTTCAGTCAGATGAACGATTGTATGAGAACTCGCTGTGCTTTAAACTGAGTTGAGGTCCTTGATTCTGCAGGTCATTGGAGCATACTTTGAGAAACTTGGATCGAATTCTTTTGCAGTATACTCGATTGCTGTATCGGGTGCTGACAACATTACCTGGTTTGTGAAAAGAAGGTATGGGATTTCAGAGAGAACTTAAAATAAAAACAATTCTGCTTTTTCAAAATACTTCTGATGTTGCATTTTATGCTTTATTCAGTTTGTATGAGTTTCTTCAACATGAAAGTTTTCAATTTGGTGAGGAACTATTATAACGTTCCAGCTCAGTTCAATTGATTTTTCATTTCTGGTACTCTGTCAACAGATATCGAAATTTTGAGAGATTGCATAGGCATCTTAGGGACATTCCTAATTATACATTGCAATTGCCTCCAAAGAGGATATTCTCTTCGAGCATAGAAGATTCGTTTGTTCACCAGCGCTGTATCCAGCTTGACAAGTATCTCCAAGTATGGTTATTCTCACTCTAGTGATGATATATGCATGTTCTTGTTTAGCTGCCCCTCTCAATTATTGAAATGCTGTCTTCATCAGGACCTCCTGTCAATTCCTAATGTCTCAGAGCAGCATGAAGTATGGGATTTTCTGAGTGACTCATCTAAGGTTTGCATTTGTATACCTATTAGAAACATTCAGTCCCTCTGGCTTCCGTATTAATTTTTTCTTTTAAAATCAATGAAGAATTACTCATTTGGGAAATCATCTTCGGCGATAACAACTCTGGCAGGTACCTGACTTCTGTTTTCAATTGCCCTTTTCATTTACATTGTGCTTGCTGAGTTTTTCTTTTTTCTTTCTTCCTGTGATCTATTATGATTTCCAAATATGTAATGTTAAGAGAAATATTTAATATGACTGTATGGTGAAGTATGGAAATAGTCATGGTTGAATATCTAATATAAATTTTATCTTTAAATAGTCGATTTATAGTGTGACCAAAATCCTTATCTTTTCCCCTGACGATATTCTTCTCATTATCCAGAATTCTTGGGAACTATAGAATGCTTTATCAAAACTTGAGCATCAAATAAATAGTATTTTATCAAACAAGCCTACCTTTGAGCTTTCTCCACAATAAATATAATAAGTATGCGGAAATTTTTGTGAGGAATGATATCTCTCAGTTATAAATTTAGTTAGTCTCTTGTCTTGCATGTGCAAAGAGCTTAAGTTCTTTTCATGTTATAACTTCACAATTTCTGGGTGAATAGAGTTCAAACTGTTCTCTACTTTATACTGTAATCATCATGAACTTTCCCTAAAACACAGTTAATGTGGATGGTGCTATGGATGATATTGCACGCCAGTTCAAAGGGGTTTCTGGTGGAATAATGAAGATAGTGGGGTCACCATCCTCTACGTCTGAACCACCATCTTCATTTGCAACCAGAAATGTGTCCTGGAGAACTGATGATGTGAATAAGTTGTCTATGAAGTCAACTACTGATTCACATAACAGTTTTTCTGTTAATGAGGATGGTGATAAAGATATAATCCATGGGCAACCAGAACCAGAAAACTCTGCCCTAGTGAATGGAGGGCACTTTGACAATGAACTGAAAGATGATCCAACAGGGGTGCCTCCAGAGGTAAGTTGGAGTCAGTACTGCAAACTCTATATCTTTCCATTCTTATACATAATTCATTTCTCTCTCTCATTAATATTTTTCATTTTTTAAGTAAACTCTGGTGATGGTTTTACTTCTCATTATATTGTTTCTGCACTGCATTTTTTTTGGTTGCATTTTATCATCCCTCACTTTCACACTAACAAAACAAAAGACAAAAAGTAATTAGAGGAAGAAAGACCAGCGAACAAGAACTCTTGATCTCTTTCACATTCTTTCCATTGTCAAGTGTCATGTGAAAAGTACTTCTCTTTATGCATTTAATGTTATTCAGATGATCATCACTTGATCAAGTTTAGACAATAGGGACATATACATAGTCTTTCAGGTCTTCCCTCCTTTTAGATCTTATTGCTGTTTAATTAAAGAGAATACATATTCCTGGAGCTGTCAGAAATCAAAAGAAGCTGAAAGTAGAACCTTCGGAGTCTATTTATTTATCCTTTAGTGTCCAAAAGCTGACCTGTTCTTGTTGGCCCAACAGGAGCTATGTTTGCCATTTATTAACTATTATACATACATAAATTAGGCGTTTCTTTATCTGCTGCATATCCTTGATTATGCTTAATCTAGTTGATCTAATTTTCTTTGCAGTGGACACCGCCTAATTTAAGCGTTCCAGTACTGAATCTAGTAGATAATGTATTTCAGCTGAAAAGGAGAGGTTGGCTAAGGTGATGGTATCAATTTTCAATCTTTAGCAAGTCAACTTTTTTATTCAGTTCACAACCATGAACCATCTTATATTATCTATTGTAGCTCTTCTATTTTAGATTATGTAGTGCTTTGTCCTTTTTTCATGTCCAGCTTCTTATTTATTCTCAGAATGCTTTCTCACTTTTCTGGACCTTTTTCTTTCTTCAATTTTCTTCTGGGTTACTTGTGACAAAAATGTGTGTGTGCATGTGTATTAATAATCTGAGGCTGGGGAGTTCATTTGAGATGATTACTGTCCTTTATTTAGAGCATTAGTCATGTTTTAAGTCAGGCCAAGAAACAAAACATATAGGTGTCAATGATTTTTCGTCTGAAGTAAAAAACTGATTTGAAGCGAACAGAGACTATGCTCCTGCAGACCATTTATTTCAAATTGCTTCTTCTTCAATTGTAGGAGGCAGGTTTTCTGGATATCAAAGCAAATATTGCATTTAATAATGGAGGATGCCATTGATGACTGGCTCTTGAGGCAAATCCAATGGCTCCGGAAAGAGGAGGTTATTGCACAAGGGATTCGATGGCTACAGGATGTAAGTAAATGATAAAATGATCTAAAATTTTCATATTCTGAAGTTGTATGTATAGCCATCTGGAGTTGAGTATAAATTTATTTGGATAGCTATTAATCTGTTGGGTGAATATATCCTTCTAACACGCATTACGCATTACTACTATTGTGCTACCTTTTACTAGTTCTGTATATGGAATTCTTTCAAGTTGCTACCACGAGGTTTCCTGATCATTGTATTCTCATTAGCTTCTATGGCCCGGTGGAAAATTCTTTCTGGCATCGCGCATTCAAGCAAAACTAAATGATAGTCAAGGTAAACAATCATCACAAACTACAGGCCAACAAGGTGGGAAGACGCAGCTTTCATCTTTTGAGCAACAACTTGAAGCGGCTCGCAGAGCTAGTGATGTGAAAAAGTTCATCTTTAGTGAGTACTTGTACTGATCTAGGAACATTTGACGAATAAGGCTACTGAAATACTATGAAGAGACGTATTTCTCTTTAGTTTTCTGGATGCTCATAACATTATATATTATGATTGACAGATGGTGCTCCAGCTCCCTTGGTGAGCTTGATAGGGCGAAAGCAGTACAAACGTTGTGCTAGAGATATATACTATTTCCTTCAGGTACAACTTTACTTCTCATGCTTTATATGCCATACCAACAAAATCATACAGAAATTTATATAATTTTGCACGTGACTTGCAGTCTACAATATGTTTGAAGCAACTGGGGTATGCAATTTTGGAGCTTGTTCTGATAACAATATTTCCAGAACTGCGTGAACTGGTGAGGGATATCCATGAAAAGATGCATATGCAGCATCCATAGTCTTGAAAGTATATAATATACTAAGGTAAACTAGTGTTGTGTTGTTATTCTTTGCTTCTCTTGTTTAACTTTTCTTTCAGAAAGTGTGTAGCATCGGAGGTTTTTTATTAGGTGCTTCTGTCATTCTGGTGTCAAAACTCGGAATAGCTGCAACTTCATTTTGCAGAAAATTTGTGATTATCATTGCTTATTGGAATTCTCAGAGTTAGTCTTATTTTGCCATCTCTATTTTTCGAGCAAAAACATTATTCAACCAAAAACAAAACTACATCAAGAAACTGGAATTATGTTTCCATAGAGTAGAGAGAACAACTAGGGCAGCAAGCGATTTTGAGGTGGTACTCTTTGGTGATTTGGAAAAGATGGCCGCAGGGATAAGGGTAGGTATGTGAAGGCCTCCTCAAGCTCCTTGTTCCACTCCATGGCTTCGATCTCTACGTCGTCGTACGACATGGTTCCAGAAATTAGGGTTTCCTTCTTCGCCTTCCCAACCCAACAAGATGAAGATGAAGAAGAAAGGTAAAAGAAGCTGCTCTGCTTCTATAATTTGTCATTGTAAAAAGAATAAAATCCTACTGCGGAAGCCCCCTTTCCCTCCCTCCCTCTACGATAAATTATATTCCCATCCCGCGAAAAGCATTTGAATAGTAAGTTAGTAACCATAGACTTGTTTTTTCTTAAAAAGAGTAGCCATATGATATGATAATATTATTGTTAGCTTCAACTCCATAAGTGGGCGTTGAATTTAAACATATATTAAATCGGAAATAACCGAAGAAGCGTTGGAAAACATTTTGAAAAAAGCATTGGGTTTATAATAGCACATCTGAATTAAGCACAAACTGTAGTCAGAAAAAGCCCAAATAAAAATACCATGTGCAAGAAAAGAAAGAGCAAGCGGATAGCAAGCAGATAGTTGAGAAATGAGAATAGCATGCACCAAACCAAATCCAGACTCCATCCAAGAAACCATAGTAATTTAGAGAAAACTATGGTCTCCAACTCTCTATCTGCTTCCACACAAAACACTTTAATGCTCGAATTATATGTATACACACACATCCTATCCTATCCTATCCTATCCTATCCTATCTTCATCAGCAACAGAATACATTTTTACATTTGCAGTAGTCTCTTATCTTCTCTTGTAAGGTCGAGAATATGTCTGGGCTAATAGATATGTGGACTAGTGAGGTAGCCAAGCTAAAGAACAAGAGAGACGCCGTTAACCAAGCAAGCGGCTCACCAGCAGCAGCAGCAGCACTTTGGTGGCCTACCGGCTTGGCTCAGGCTTTGCGACTCAAGAAACTTCACTCTCCATGCTTATGGACACCTTCACTGCTTAAACCATAACCTAATGGAGATTGGAAAGATATTCATCTAATGCCGTCCTCCCTCTTAATACTATATGTTTTAATTTTACTTTTCCTTTTCCTTTTTGTTTCTTTTATCTTCTCTTTTTTCCAAGTTTTTAGCTTTGTACTTATGCTATATATATATATACATCTCCAATCACTACACAATCTTCTTATATATATGAATTAAGGATGTCTCAGAAGAAACTGCCTCCATGCACCGACTTCACATTAGAGCATTCATTCATCACCAATATCCAACTTAACAGACCTACCTACCTACTGCCCACCTGCAGCTAATTCACCCTAATTTTAACTTCATTGCAAACTAATTCAATTTCTAATTTAAGCTACCTCTTGAAATTACTCTTCACTCTTTTCTTCACCCCAACTAATTATTTTGGACAGATCGAAAACATTATTTAGAACCAAATTACAGTACTCACAAGTCACAAGCATGCATTATATATATATATATATATATATATATATATATATATTTGCATTTCACAGTACTTTCTTGAATTTGATTCATATCGAAACAGTAAACAGTATATATATATATACAACGTACTTCTCGATCGTTATAAAATTCATTGGTTCATGGTTTTTCCAATCCAGTTGCCAATTCTCCTAAGATCTAATTAATATTTAACATTTTTCCTCGAAAAAAAAAAAAGAGATCTCAGTAACCTTAGTCATTAAAAAAGAAAAGAAAAGAAAAAGCTTATTACTCGAATACCCTCCAAATCTTTACGCTCTTGTCTAGACTCCCACTGTACACAGTCCACCGTCGATGGTCCTCTTCCTCTTCTTCCTCCTCCTCCGTCAAACTCTCCCTCACGGCAGCTAGGCACTTCACGGGCCCACCATGCCCCGCCAGCACCGCCAGACAATCATGCACTCCTCCGTCACCTCTCCGCCACACGCATATGCTCTTATCTGCCGATCCACTCATCACCAGATTCCCTGTTGCTACCATACACAGCACTGCCATCTTGTGCCCCCTCAGAACGCCTCCGTACTCCACCGATCTGCTCTCCACATCCCAAAATCTCACCAGCCCGTCCGACGATCCCGCGTACACCGCCCCCTCCGCCACCGCCACCGCCGTCACGGCGTGTTCCTGCTTCAACAGTACATCCACCAGAAAATGCTCCGTCCGCTTCCCCACGAACTCCCGCCGCCACGCCTTCACCGTCCCGTCGGCGGATCCCGAGAAAACCATCCCGTCGGCCGCCGCCGTCACGGAATTCACGGCGTCGTCGTGCGCCGCAACGGATTCGAGGCATTTGGAATCCGAAATCCGCCACACTTTGATGGTTTTATCCCACGAACCAGAGTAGAGCAAGCCGTGATCTTCATCGACGGTCAAGCAGGAAACGGTGTCGTAATGCTTGATCCAGGGAGCAGAGCGATTCCTTCTCACCGGAACGTAGTTGGAAGGGGTCAAGGATTTGAGCAAGAAATGCTTGGTCTTGGGAAAGACTCCGACCTGGTCATAGGCGGTCCCTGCTTTATCGAGAGACAACATCCATACCCGGATTTTGCCATCTTGATGACCCGTGAAAATCTTGCCGTTGACGACAACAATGGCTTTGACCATCTCACTGGTGGACTTGAAGCCAGAGAAATCTCGTAAGTTTTTCCACACCCTGACGTTCTTGCTCTCGGAGCCAGTGTAGAGCAAGTCTCCAACGGCGGCGAGGGAATAGATGTGGCCGTCCTCTCGGTAAAGAGAGGCGAGAAGGCGGTGGTGAGGATGGAAGTCGGAAGAGGAGGAGGAGGAAAGACGGCCGTGGATCCATGGGGATAATTTGGTGGTGGGAGAGGAAGTAGTAGAGTTGGTGCAGCTTGAGTCGGGAGTGTGGGAGGATGATGATGATGAAGAGGGTGAGTTTGGAATGGAGGAATTGCCGGAGTAGTGGACTTGGGTGATGCTCATACTCAGTTATATTGCATGTGATCTATAGTATGTATCTAGTGGAGTATTAATTTGTTTGTTTTAAAATGATTTGGAGTAAGGTGTCTCATAATATATATATAGAGAGAGAGTGGTGAATTAAAGGCAGCCAGCTATAGTTGAGGGACACGTGGTTGTAGGCTAGCAGAATGCGAGATGTTCACAATCACAATATACAAAAACTATCATCTTTAATTATATACACACACCTACTTTGATATATATATTTCCTTATATATTGTATATGGATGCGAGATGTCATATTATTGGGTGTATTCAAACATTCTACATAATTTGAAACATGCTTATGAAATAAATAAAGGGGGAAACCATAATATATAGTTATAGTGATGAAGGTGCAGAATATATCATAATCTGGATTCTGGCTGGCCGACATGCATGCAGGGTGGGTACAGTGAAGATTAATTATTGTTGAGGGGGTGATGAGATCTATCGGAATTAAATTAATAATTGATTAAGCAAGGTATGCATATATATCATATATATTATGTGGTGGGGTTAATTGATTGATTGTATGAGTTAATTAATTAGGCCATCAAAATCAAACATATATTCAGTAGACAAGCTCTCCCTCTTGGAGGACTTTGTGGATCTGCATGCATGATGATTAATGCATGATACGGTGACGCGTAGCCTTCACTTTACAAATGTGGAATTAATGTGCATCAAAGTTTATAACCATGGCATGCATGCACCTTTAATTATCTAACTACCTAGCTAATAACACTTTCATTTCAAACTTCCAAAAGCTAGCTAGCGCACGTAATAGCAATCGCATTTCTATATACAAACCAAATTTAGTCGAATGTTAACACTAATTTGTGTAATAATTTTTAGTTTGGTTATCAAAATTGTAGACATATTAGTTTGAAATAGTAGTAGTATAAGATTAGTGAAGAGGGGTAGGCAGTAGGAGGCGCCACGTGAGCGGTCTAAAACTGGGCGGTTACCTCCGAAATCAAAAGTCGTAAGTGATTCAGGTAAAAATATTGAAAACGACACTCAATCGCAAGCCACCACGTGTCCGTCTATCTCCACAAAAGTTATTACACACTACCACCAAATTCAAACTTCTTAAAAGGGATTATATCCTACTACTTTTGTGTCTAATATTTTATGTTTATAGTTAAATTAATTATTTTAATTATTATTTTTTAAATAAATTTTTTATTAATAATTATTTAAAAAAATGTTTTTTTTCAATTATATATTTTATTTTTGAATTTATAAATATTAAAAATTAATTTCAAGTGATATTAAATGTTAAAAAATAACTATATATATCCCTAAAGGAACTCTAATATTATGTATAAAATTAAATTAAAATAAAAAATATATATATTTGAATTGTAGAATATAGTGTGTGACACACATGATATCATCTCCTTAAAAGGAGACACTACTTGGCTGCATTTAGTCTATGTGAAAGAAAATTAAGTCCACGTTATAATGATATACATACATGCAGTTCTCTTCTCTCTAATTATGTGACAATCTACGTATATAGTTATCATATATAAACAAATAAGCCGTCATAATAATAATAATTTATATTATTTAATTAATATATATAATATATTATAATTAATGATCGATCCTAAATAAAACATAATAATTAATAAAAAATTATCAAAAAAGTTACTAATATCTATGCTGATACATATATATATAAATATATATATGGCAGAATAATGATATATATAATATCTTGTACGTACGTATAGAGCAGCAGGTGGCTATAAATAAATAAAATAAATAGGAAAGCGGTGCAATTAATGAAGCAGTGACTTATTATACATGCTACATATTAGCTAATCCATAGCCAATTCATTTTGACTTTATGTTTTCTTTCAAAGTCGACCTATATATATTTATATATATTCACAATATCTTTATATACGTAGCTTTAATTAATATAGTTTTAAATCATACCTAACCGTTGATGAATCCATTTGAAAGGTGATAACCAATTCCTCTTATATACTAGTATATAATATACTCATTTATAACGTAATTTCTGTGCATACTAAAAATTCCTACCATATACTTACCACTGCATGCATCAGCATGCCATTAAAATTTATATTTTTAACATTGATGCTAAAGATCGAGAGCACTAGTGACTAAATTTGGCAACTTTTCCAGTGTTTATTATTAATGAATTACATAAAGATAAAATTGCAAGGCAATCAATTAATATAAAACTAATTAATTAATTTAACTGATTAAATGCTGATGACGAGATAAAAACTGGATACGAAGCTAATAAATTACCTCCAAGAAATGGACAACACGTAATGGTATCTAAGAAAAGTAGGGCTAACGTGTTAGTGGACACTTACTACAAAGATTGATATATATGTGAGAATTAATTAGCACATCCAATTAAAGCTAAAATATCTCATTAATTTATTATAATTTTTTTTAACAATAATGTAAACTATGATTTAACTTGTCACGTAGGAGGTGGATGGACCTAACTTCATTAGTAGGGATGGGTGGGGATTTAACAAATGTATTTATTTAAAGAAAAATATCTTCAAGCTAGTTAAAAGTATTCAGTAATTTTTATTAATTACGTACGTAGACCTGTAAGAGAGGCAACCGTATTTCTACCAACTTTAACTAACTAACTTATTCTTTATTAAAGAATTAAAAAGTTTAAAATTAAGCTAAAATCTACAAGTTAAGGTACAGCTTAATAATAACGCAATTAATATCTCTTTCCTGACTGCATTTGTGAAAGCATTAGAATTTAGAAATGTAAATCATCATATGCTTGATTTTTATATATAAAAAACTTAATAAAATGAATCACGATACATTGTGGTGTCTACAAAATATAATATGGAGTCCATTGTTTAGTTCCGTAACTGCGCATTACAACAATTATTTTTATGCAGGAACTAATAATTAATTTTAAGCATTAGTCTTTATATAATTTATGATTTATATTAACGGTACACAAAAGAAAATAATTAATAAAATGGATGTATGTATGATTTAATATTTTATTTGTGATTCCAACCCAAATGTTAAGAGGGCCCAATATATATCATGTTAATAGAGATGTATAGTCCAAATAATTAGGCCCAATCAAAAAGGTATTAAAATATAGAACTAACGTTTCTTCATCGTCCTTTAGTGACAGAGCATGCTCAAGCACAAACAGAAAAATCATTCAACTCAAATTCCTTCAAAATCCAAATTCATTTTACTTGCGTATTGATTCAGTCATCTAGTTTGATTACATGGTGAAAAAAGATTATTCCCGCTTTCCTTACCAGACAAGGACAAAAGGGCAGAGGGGGGAGGCGTGTCTACGATTGCGGCGGGTACGGGTACAGCGGGGGCTTGGACAAGTAAGACATTCATTCGTTAATCCGTACCCGGGAGGGCTTTCAGGGACTGGGGAAGACGGGTGGATTATAGAGCTAGAGGCAAATCGAAGGGTTGTCCATCAGGCTCTATGTTAAGTTAATTGAGCTCGACTGGGCCGAAAAAATGACAAAAAAAAACTTCTCCTATCGCATCATTGAGTATATATAAGTTTAACAAGAAATTTTATCATAATTGGCCTATTAGCTCAGTTGGTTAGAGCGTCGTGCTAATAACGCGAAGGTCGCAGGTTCGAAACCTGCATGGGCCAAATTATTTTTATTCATATGTTTTGCAATTGACTGATCTCATCTTCAGAATCAAAGCTTTGTCCAATCTAATAAATAGAAATTAGAAAATTAAACATTGGGCCACAACCCTTTGTCATCTTCTATGTCATTTGTTACTACTGAATTTTCAGATTAAGAAGGGCGATATAAATGATCCCACCCATCCCCCCCTTCCCTCTCTCATGTGTCATTCTGTGAAAACAGTGTAAGGTAATATATACCCTATTCCATCCACAAATAAATCAAGAAAGAAAGAAAAATTGACAACCCACCAAGATTAATCTGGTAAGCATGTAAATAGACACATCCCACCCACAAATCTTAACTCTTCAAGAAAAAGCAACATCTTGATTTATCAACTTCAAACCCACATTTATGATACATATATATATACATATATATATATATATATCACATGCCCTCTATTCAAATCCAAGCCACATATAACTATACTAACTTACCTAGACTTTACTAGGTAGCTTGTCGGCAAGAGCTCACACAGACTGCATGGTTTTGTCGTCATCACGCATCAAACTTGGCCCAACAACGCCAACTATGTCCCAAGATAAATTACACCAAAGGATATCACTTGTCAAATCGGATCCAACACAACCACACAATTAGAGAAACTTTTCAATCACCAAACCAATTATGTATCCTTTCAACTACAGATCCTACTATAAAAGAATAGTGGATGAAGCCTCGCCATCCATCGATGGTGAACATGTAGTTGGGATTGAAATAAGTGTAAAATGAGATGAGTGTCCGAAAAGTGAATCCCACGTTTTCTTCTAACATGAAATCTCCCACTAACTTTCTTTCTCCAAGAATTACTCAAGCTCTTTGGAAACTTGTAAAGATATCACAAAATGGGTGAAAGCCCAATTCCTGAGAATTCTAGTAATCACAAGTTATGTTGGCCTCACCTTCAAAGCTTGCAATGATTGTATTTGGTGAAGAATTGTTGGTGGCAGAGACACCAAATTGGACTTGAAGGCCATGGGGAGCTGATATTTAGAGCAAGACAATAATCAGAAACACCTCAGAAAGAAAATCACCACTGGTGGATCCTTTGTAGTTACAGCAATAAGCAATGAAAAGCATTCCGGGATCTTTAGGAACGACTGCTAGCATTGCTTTGAGATTTGGCCAGGTCATACTCTCTTCATCGTCTATATTCTTCATGTCTTTAGGAGCTGGGTTCTACAGCTACACCGCCTTTTGGTAATTTCTTTCCCAACATCTACTCTATTACATGCTTGCAACACAGAGTCTGTCCCAGTATCATAATCATGATAAACGAAATCCTCTTACATATTGATGTGGTTATCTTGCAATAGGGCCTTCCATAATTTATTCACCTGCCAAATTTCCCAAGTTCACATATATGTAAAACCACATGCTGTAACAAACAAGAATACAACTGCACATAAAACTCATGACTCCTAATCAAGCTCCAGAAGGAGATTTTCCATGAATAGCTAACTCAATTTTGAAAATAGGTAACAGTGGTATAGTAATAGCAACAATCTGAATTTGGATGAAAGACTGCAGTTATCAAAAACCTTTATTTACTGTAAAGAATGCAGATAAAAGGGCTTTCAGTTCAGATATTGAGATAGAAAGGGCAACTGGTACTTGTGCTGACTGATGCGTTTAGTGAGTGATTTTAACAGAGTAACTCAAGAGTCCACATTATTGTTGTCCTTGCAGCTTTTTGGTAACAATCATGGGATTAGTAATTCCATGGAGTTTCACTCTGGCAATACTCGATGGATATTCCATCCTTGCCAAGTTCCCGGTACATCAATCCGGCATCTTCCTGGTTATCATAATCGGGGACATGGTAATTGCTATCCTTGTTCAGAATATGTAAAGATAAGATGAGTCATGGTGTAACAAAGTTAATGTTCATAGGTCTTATCCTTTGTCACACTAGCAGCAGCGAGCTCAACTGCAAGTCTTGTTGATCTTCTGCTAAAAGCTGATGTATCCTTTTGTCCCTCAAGACTCTGCAGTAGATATCAGATATCAGCAGCAATGGCTTTTTTGTCATGGTTTCTTTTGCTGATATCATCTCTTTCCAATCTTTGGCTACTTCCTTGGTTGGATGCTGACTGAGTCTTTACTGAAGCCAAATATAGTGTAATGCTAGTGATGGTACTGCTACTGATTACTATAAAGAAGGTTGGCGCATGAATCTTAATGGCACCAACATCTTGGTACATGATTATTTAAAATTCTGAACTATCTTTTCTGTTTTTTGACAGAGAAAAAGTATCATGTGTTACCTCTACCATTAGATTTCCAGAGAAGTAAAAGGTACAACACAAATCATACAGAAATACTTGGATGCAAGTGAAGGCAACATCATCGCAGAGAACAGAGATAGATTTCACTGAAAATCAGCAGAAGGCCTGAATAATGTTGCTACTTTGAGGTTGCCCAGCTCTTCGTGAGAATTCCCAGTCGGAATGAGGCATATAAAGATAGGAGGTATCATGAGCACCCAACCACACATGATCCTTTTTATAATACCTTTATAACATAAAGATTTCCTCCCCAGAATTCCTTATTCAACTTGATGACAATGTTCTAATTTGTACAAGTAAGAGTATATAACAAGGTTTATATCTACAAATTCAGGAAGTTGTTAGAAAGAACCCCAACAAACCCAAGAGGGTTAACGTATGAAGCAACACAAACCCCAATTAATTCTACTCGGACAATGTTTCTTTATCGAGCATTTCTTTCCTCAATTTCCTCACCATGGTTTGATTCCCTAGTTTATCATAACCACTGACGAATGCACTGTATATTTCTGCATTTGGCTCAAACCCTTTCACCACCATCTCTGCCTGAAGTTTCAAAGCCTCTTCCATCTTCCCCTCCCCACACAAACCTTTAACCAAGTTCTCGAAATTCTCCCTCTCCAGAGCAGCCTCGTGCTTCTTTGCAGCCATCCACCAAAATTCTGATGCTGCAGAAATTTCATTCTTATCACAGAGTAACCTAATGATAGCATTAACAGTTGAACTGCTTGGGTTGAACTTTTTCCTGCACATATCCTTATACAACATCATGGCAGAATCAGTACCCCCAGTTTCACAATACCTCTTTATGAGATGCTCAAAAGTAATACAAGTACCTTCCACACCTTCCATCACCATCTCCCTGTATATCTCCTCTGCTTTCTCAATCTCTCCACTTCTGCAGAAACCTCCAATAATGGTATTATATGCTACTGCATCACGCTTCAAACCTCTATCCTCCATTTCCTCCCATACTCTCATTGCATCCTCCATGCGTCCATGATCGCTATACGAAGCCATCAACACGTTAAGACTATACACAGTTGGCGCACACCCAACTCTCACAAACTCTTCCCATACCTCCTCGACCTTATCCACCATCCCCTCCCTGTAGAAACCAACCATAACCACATTCAACGTATTTGCGTTAGGAAGAATTCCCTTGCCTCGTGACCTACTTTTATCGTCATTATCAACATCGTGATGAAAGATTTCCCTATACAGATCATATCCGGCGAAACAACCTCGGCTCTTCGACACCAGCTCAATCAAAGAATCCAAAGTGCTAGCTCTCAACAAGACATTCTTGGACTTCAAAATTGAATGAATTTCAAGCGCGGGATCGATCTTTTTGGACTCTAAACAAGCTTCGACTAACAAGTCAAACACAAAAGGTGCAGAATCACAAGCTCTGTAAGTCTTGACCAGTGCCTCAAGGATTGCGACAGGGCTTCCCCGCGGAGCATCGCAGAAGGCAACTATAGCTGATTTGATTAGCTTGAGGGCGTGGAGCTTGAGCCTAGAGCGAGAGAGAATGTGAATGGCGGTGGCGTAGGAGGAGGGAGAATGAGAAGTGAGAGAGTGTTGAACGGTGAAGTAGAAGAAGCGGAGGACCAGGTGCGGATTGTTCCGGATTTGAAGGGCCACTTGAGAGAACTGAGATGGGGTGAGGCGGTTGTCTTTGGTGGTGGAGAGGAGCGAGCGGAGATGGGACCACCGGGATTTTGAGCGGTGGTGCTTCAGAATTGAGGCGGCGGCGGAAACTACATCGGCGCCAGAATCAGAACGCGGCGATGAAGAAAACGAGATGCGTTTTGGAGAGGGTCGAAGGTAAAGAACGAATTTTCGGAAACTGATGGAGAACGCCATGTGCTTATCTCTGGAATTTCATCGAACACATTGTCTGCACATTATGTAATGTCTAAAGGAAACTGGTTAGTATTGGGCTGGGCTCCGTCTTTACAAGGTTAATGGGCTGTAATAATTTTTTTTAAAACCTTCATGCTGTCTAGATTTATTGCAAGAACTAATTAGGTGGAAATCATACTTCATCAATTATTATTCAAGAAACTTCACACACTTGACTATTTATGAAAATTATTAGTTTAGATTATACTAGTAAAAATTAATGATTTGATGCCAATTAAGATTTCACAGTCACAAAAGGGTCATGCGATCGAGGAGATTCTTGATTGATATCTTTGGAGTGACTTTGAAAATGATACGTAACTTAAACAATTGGTTATGCTTTGTTCTTTGTATTTGTTAGCATATAGAAGAAGCTAGATAACCAAAGAGCTTTTATTTCCAACGTTTTTGCCTTCTTCTACACTCTCATTTTCCAACTTAATATTCTACTATATATATCAAGATAAAGGTCATGATCGAATTTACTTAAAATAACGACAAACATCATTATATTTAATGCCTTTCTAAGGGTTTATCTCTAATCTAATACCTGCATCAAATAAATAATTCATGCATGTCAATTTGTGTATGAAAACTAGTTCTATTAATAGACCGAATTTACAGATCAATTCATGTTAGCTTACTTTATGAAATTAAATTGTTAGAGCAATTCCATCCTTTTGTTAAGAAATTCATTGTTAAAATCGTGAGCAACAGCCAACGACATATATAGTAAGTTTAATTCATTGTTAGAATGATATATGACATTCTTTCATTATAATTTATATCTTTTTTGTTTTTTATTATTTTTATTAAATAATATTAAATTATACTCTAATTAATAAACTCTAGTCGGAAAGTAAGAATTAATAAATTTTTTATTAAAAAAATTAATATTTATTTAAGAGATGTACTACGTACACCATTCGCAAATATATTAAACCCGTTCATCGTGGATTGGGTGGACATTTTTATCGAATAATATTATTGTGTAGTTAATTATATATATATTTAAAGAAAATATAAAGAGGACGTGGGTTCGACTTTATAAAGGATATAAATAATGTAAAGTGAAAATTCTATTTCTTGTATACTTTATTCCTTTTGCATATATCACTGCCCCACTCCTTGACTACCAAAAATAATACTACTAGCTAGGCCTTGAAGTATTAATAAATAAATAAAAGGCCATGCAGTAGTGTAAAAAGTGATTTTAAAGAAAATGAATTATGTCTAAAATATATATAAGTATCTTATAAATATAAAAGCATGCAGAAGTGTTATATATAAATGAAAAGGTGGGAATGAATGAAGTTGATCGTTGTAATTCTTCAGTTGTCAATATCATGAAATACAAAGAAATCTCACACTGGAGTCACCCGCACCACACCCTCAAATTCCACTACGCGGAGGCGCCGTACAAATGCGACGGCTGCAAGGAGGTGGGGATCGGCTCCTCCTACAAGTGCGCCGCCGCCGCCTGCGACTTCGATCTCCACACGCACTGCGCCATCCCTTCCCCCACTCTCGTCCACCCTTTTTTCACCAAGTGCTCCTTCCAGTTCCTAAGCCGGCCGCCGGGGACGGAGGCGCGTTACTGCAACGCGTGCGAGAGGAGAGTGACGGGGTTCGTTTATCACTGCAAAAAGTGCGATTTCGACCTTCACCCTTGCTGCGCTAAGCTGCCGATGCTGCTCCACGACGCCGATATCAAGTTGTTTTTGTATGCTAAAGTTACCGCCCCCTGCCATAGGTATATCACAGTATTACTATATTAAAATAATGCATGCAGCTTATTCTTAATTACTTAATGGAATTATTATAAAATAAAAATAAAATAGTGTTCAAGGATTGATTCGGTGAAATACTAATCTCAACTTTTGGTTCAGGGAATATTATTAATTTATAGTTTTTTATTTCACTTGTGCATTAATTATTGGATATCTTTCGGAAAGTGAAGAATCCCAAAATTTTGCTTCTATTCTATTCTACTCTACTTGTCGATTCCTTCAATTCTTTAATTTTTTTTTTCATACAGAGTATATTAATTGATATTTTTTATAATTTCATAGGCAAATTTTGCATGCTTCTTTTTTTCGTATCCTATTGTAAATACTCGAATACTCTATTAATCCTAATAGATATATACAAATTTTTTTGCCATTCCACTTCGAATCTTCAATTGCCTAACTATATGATATATATCTCTTAAAATAATATGAAATGCAACATCATTAGATAATAAAAGATCTTGAAGACTAAGATGTAGTATGATTAATAACGATCTTATATATATATAATAAATCTTGAAACTTAATTAGTCATGCAGGTGTCTAAACCTTCGATACTGTTATAGATAAGAACAGAATAAATAGAATAATGAGCCGTATATATTTGAACTTGTTATTGTATTTTATTATAACGAAAAATGAGTAAAGGCCGTATATACTATATGTATTATAGCTTTTAGAATTTGAAGGAGTGGGTATTGGGAGGTAAAGATAGTATATTCATGTATATTAACATTGAGTGACATATAGAGAATTACATCCATGCATGAATGGATTTATACTAGTAAGGCCTTTTAAAGCTTATTTAAGAGAAACTGGGCTTTATTACTAATGGGCTAGAAAGGAGTAGCTAATATAAGCCCAGCCCATATAAAAAACACAAATGGCAGATTTGATTGTAAATATTACTCTCCGTCCCATTAAATTAGATCCATTTGAAAAGTAGATGAGTGTATTATTTTAATATAAATGGGTCTAATTTAGTTGGACAAAGGGAGTATTAATTAGGTGGAAAATAGTTGAATAGACATGTATGATGTAAGTGATAAGTGATTTGATCAGATGCGGTAGGAAGGGGAGGAGCTGGAGCTACAGATCGTCGTGCAAGAAGTACAACCTCCACGTGGCGTGCGTCAAGGACATGCTGGTTGACAGCTGGCACGAGCTTTATGACAGCAAAGTGCGGAGTCAGCGAGCCGTCCCCACCCTCAAATCCACGCTGGAAAGCCACGTCACTCATCACTCCAAAAGCGGCGGTAAAGCACAAAAATGTTGCGAGGTGGCCGGCTTGGCGCTGCAGTTTGTGGTGTCTGCCGTTCTAGGGGACCCCACCACCCTCATTGCCGGCCTCGTCGGCTCCCTCATGTCCCGATAACTTAACTAGTACTCCCTCTTTTTTAAGACACTTCACATCGTTTGATTAAAATTATGAATATTTTATTAACTTAATAGGTGACTTTCTGAGGAGGGAGCCCTAAGAAATATACTTTTTAATCCAAACTATTTCATTACCTATTAATAAAGTTGGATGTCCAACTGTTGTTTGATTATCCAATGATTTTTGTAAATACATATGTCAAATTACTGTAACTAATGATATAGATAATGTGGGAAGATGTCATTTAATTTGATTTTGTGTGAACAAATCACAAAAGTGATCAAATTGGAGGACTTGCAAGTAAACTGAACGTACAGTTTCCAAGGTTGAAGCAATTGACCGTTATTACATGGTAGTTAATGAACATTTTGTAGTCTTTTCGTACACGTAATTGCGTATTATATTATCAATATTTATCTCCATTAATTATGAATTAATTAATTGCACTATCAGTTCTTACACGTGATTATCATATCTCTATAATTAATATCCACATCATCGTCAAATATATATCTTTTTCAAAAATAAAAAATAGAGGCTAATTAGTCACGAGATACTTAGTCGAATGACAAGTGAAATATTAGGAGTGGACAGGTTTTTTGGCATTCCACGTGGAGCTTCAGCTTGTGTGTGAAGAATTTAAATTGGTTAAGAAAATTAAATCAATACTTTCACACCAAGAAACAAATAAATGTGTGTGTTCGTGTGTATTAAATAATTTTATTTTATATTTTTTACCTTTTTATTGCGAAAATTGATCATTGATATAAATGGAGTGCTCACAAAAAAAATATGGTCATGCTTTACATCAAGTAACTTGAAATACATTGCAACATAAAGTACGAAATTTAGTTTATTTCCGGAAAAGATAAAATAAATAAAATAGGGTTGCTTGAGAAAAATGTCAATGAGATAGTACTAAAGCAATCACATGGTATTAGAATATTTTATAAAAGTAAAGAGATTCCATTTTACTTTATACTACACTTAACATTACATTAGTGAAATAAAACTAATCAAAAAAGATAATGAAAAATAAATAACAACTATAAAATTAATTAACACTAATTAAATTCAAGCTATTTGAATATGAATCATACGATTAATACTCTTCATACACATGATACAATTATATGAATTCCCGATTTATATCACTCATACCCCGAGTATGAAGGATATGAATGGTATATCCTTATTCAAGTGACTATAATTTAAATAATGTTAAGTTTATGATCGTTATTTTATCTTTCATTATTTTTTTTAATTTTGATTATTTCGAAATATTAAAATTATATTTCATTTAATCAGTTAAAGAGTACTGTTAAGTAGTAAAGCTTTTCAATTGTTTTTATAACTAGTTTTATAATGTTTAAGAAGCTATCTTTTTATTTCTTTGAAGGGTTTACTGAAAATCTTGTTAATGAGGTGAGCAAATCAATTGATGATCAGTCAATCAATTATTCAATTTATATAATGATTGTGATATATGGTTTAGACAACAAATTGTTTAGTAGAAAGTATTCAATTTAGCAATCAAGATTGAAAGATGGTCCTCCCTCGATTTAAGTCCAAATAAGGACGGACCAAACGACGTGACAACAATGAAAATAATTGTTTGAAAAATGCATGCAACACACACACACACACCACTCATCTCTCCCATTATATAAGAATAAAATTCAATCCCATTTTATAATTTCTTCACAGATAATTAAATTCAAGCTCTCATCGATCTCCCTAAATTAATTAATGGGAAATTGCAGATCGTGCGAGACGAGAAGAAGATCTATCCTCACTGCAAAACTAATCCTCGTCAGCGGTCAACTTCAAGAATTTGTGTGGCCGGTTAAAGTCTCGCTCTTGTCGGCGCAAGATTCCGGTTGCTTCATTTGCAGCGCTGAGGAGATGGAGTTCGGCGACTTCCCGGCGGCGATGGGCGCCGACGAGGCCTTGCAGCCGGGGGAGATCTACTTCGAGCTGCCGCCGTCGTGGCGGAACGTGCGCCTGCAGGCGGAGGACATGGCGGCGTTGGCCTTGAAAGCCAGCGTGGCTCTCGAGAGTTGTAAGAGTAGAGACGATGACCGCGATGATGATGGTGATCGGATTCTAAGTTGCTGCTGCTTTTGCCGGTCGAGGCGGGTTGGAACGGCGGTGGTGGTATTCTCCGAGGAGAAGGAGATGCCGCTCCTCGGCGGCGGCGGAAGGGGCGGAGGGAACCGTGGCGGTGGCGCTATGGCCGGAGGCAAGTTTGTTAGAAGGCTAAGTGCGATAGTTGAAGACTGAATTAATTAAATTCATGTTAATTACAAGGTTCATGTTTTTAATTAATTATAAATTAATTACTAGTGTTTTTTTTTTCTTGATTTAAGGGAATTTGTAAATTGTTTGGATATCATATCATTACCATAATAATTAATGTGTTGTGATTGTCTAGCATATACCCGTCATTTTCAAATATAATTTGTAATTTGTTTCAAATATTTTGTGGGAACTGATTTATTATTTGTATATCCCAATCATTTTTGCAGTTGACCAATTATCAACGTAAAAAAGAATTACAGCGCTTAACCTTAGTTATTTTGATTAATTTATTTTGGCAAAAAAAATATTTAAAAAAAAAAGTTAAATAACTTGATTAAAATATAATTGAGCATTGATGCAGTGACAATATTTCGTTTGATTATAAACAGAGATAGTTTACAGCTAAGCTAGGAATTGGAGTGTTGTATAATGATGTTTATTTACATATTTTTATATATACATGTTCGAACTCGTTTTGATTTTTAATGAAAAATTTATTTTGTATAAAGAATAATTACATGAAGGCCAAGTTTAATCGGAATTATCGAGATGGAAATCCTCAACATAATGTAATAAATAATTAGTATATATATGTTCTCAAGATATATCCAATCTATGTTGCTCGACCAATACATAATTTGGACACATCTATACAAAATATATAATAATGAATAGTTGATCCTTAGGTAATGTTAGAGCAGTCAATTCACACAAGAATGAGTAATTCATCCTTGGATAATCACAAAAAAGATCAACCTGAAATATATGCTTAAGACAAGATATCTTGAGGCTCAAATGATTGAGCATAATATGTTGGGACATGTTTTAACATGTCTAGATTCTCATAGACTCGATCAGAAATTGTTTTTCTAAGCAAAAAAAAAAAAAGAATATTTTTTTTAACATGTAAAGTCATCAATATTTATTACTATTTCTTGAAAGGAATGACGACTTTTTTTTCTATATGTAAGAAATATATATATAAATTACCAGAAAATTAAAACAATAAACAAATTGATTCGTAGTACCCTACAAAATGAAGGCCTAGAATTTTAATTGGAACTAAACAAAAACAACATACAACCTAAGAATATATTCCCTCTAATCAATCATAGAGTCGTAGTAGTTAGAAAAAAAAAAAGGAATCACAGAGTCAAGGTTATAGAAGATATATAATGCAAAATATTGAAATAATACGCACTGAATAATATATTATTATTATTAGCGGCATATAATACAGATATATCAATTATTGTGAATCAGATTAAAATATTTCATTTCTGTGTCTTCATGTTCTACAATAATATTTATTATATAATTAATATCTATTAAAATAAATAATTTATTATAATATGATGAATCATGTTTAACACATAATAATACTAAATTTAAAATTAATAAATAATTTATTAAAATTAAACATATAATACTAAATACAAAATTAAATTAAAACCTATAAAATTAAATATGAAAATAAAAATAAACAAATATTAGAATTTGATAGTGAAACATGTAGACTTAGCACAAAAATGAAACTCTAAATCTCATTTGGACTACTACACTAATAAAAACCATCATCTTTAACATACAATAACGATTATTTCGAACAATAACAAAAGATAAAGATCAATAACTTGTCCAAACTTACGAATTGAATAAGAGAAAGATTGGTCCAATAATTCAAATTAGATTTAGCATTCCAATCTCCGCCTTATACCCCCTGCATTTATACATGCCGTAGCATATGAACTCTAGCACCAAATATATACAATTATTGACCAATCTCAAGAGCCCAAACAAGAACAAAACTATACATCATAGTTTGATTAATCTTCTCCTATAATATCCAATAATACTAGTCTGAGGAGATGGAAGAATAGAGTAAAAAACTTAATAGTAATGAGGAGGAGGAGGAGGATTATACATGTCTTTGTTAGGTACTGGACAAAAAATCTCGAGGAGGATCTGCCTAATTAGCATCTGCAGGTAGGTTGAGGTCAAACAGTGTGTCCATGGAACTTTCCTTTCTGGGACGCTTCCGTGAAAACATTAGGCTCTCATCTGAAGTTCCTGATGTCGATGCTTGGTCTACTTCTGCTATGTTTCCTGCAAAACGCACCCATGTCATCAAAGTGTGCAACCATTCACCTTCTATTACTATCATTCACCAAGAATCATGGAAATTATGCATCTAAGTTTTTATTTACGTTATCATGCATCCTTTGGTCGGCAAGTTTGTCCAAATAAAACAGAATAAACAAAATTTTCATGTACTTCCTGCTGTTACTAGATATTTGACTAATAAATATCCAGATACAGTCAGAACTTACACAGTTGAAAAAGGATTTGAAGGCTTCAGAAAGCACATGGAATGTAACTCTCTGCAAGAAAAAATCTTTAAATGCAAAGCACCTAGCACTCGAAATCAATAGCAAATGGAAAAATTCTTTAAATGCAAAGACCTATTCACACAATTGTTTCCTACATTCTTAATTCTAACAGCTTTTAGCATCAGAGCACCAATAAGCAAGTAACTATACAAGTCATCCACATGTATTGCACATAGCAGAATGTTGGTCAAAAAATTGGATTAACTAGTTACACAACAACAGCATCAAGAAGGGAGTATTACCTCAGCAGAAGTAATGTTCAAACTACTTTTTCATGTGCACGGACCTTTTACCCAAGTTATATCAAAATTGCGTGTATAAATTTTGCAAGAAAATACCCAACTTGGACCATTACTATGTAATATTTAACATAGATAACATGAAACTAGCAAGTCAAATAAGATTAAACTTTCAGACAAATAATTCAATCACCACATAATTTTCAGAATATAAAACCTAAAGACGCATGCTTCAAATAGTTCCCATGAAATTATTCCAACAATATTATGCCCAAGATTTGAGAAGCATTATCCCCACACACTATAGTTCTTCAAAAGAAAGTGAAATCAAAATCACTTTACCATTAGATCGATCGGCTTCTTTCTGACATCTATTATTACTGCTGGCTTGAGTATTCCATCCGACAGCCAGTTCCTCAGCCTTCTCAATACCATTTGAATGATAAGGTGCTATATTGTGAATGGTGAATCCAAGTGATCCCAATAACTCATTCTCAATACAATCATACCTGCAAATGTAGGACTATCATCATAAGTTTCAAGTTCACTGTAAAGATAAAGCCTTGTTTGACTACTCAACTAACATTTTTTTGCATAGGCCATCAATGACCACTGAGAGATTAATGACATGCATCCTTATTTGCATTACTTGTTCCTCGGGATACTCATCAAATGGTTCCTCAAGAAATTTGGATAACTTCTCAACATTTGACTCAAGCTGCTGCTGCTGGTCCTCAAACAAATGCTGTTTAATTTCTCTTTGCTTTTCCGTCATCTCATCCTTAAACAAGTCATCACCAAACATATAGAAAGCAAATGGATATGAATATGAAAGAGCTCGTCTTGATCTGAAGAGCCTGTAGAGCCCATTAGTCACCCAGCTAAATTCTCTTAACTTAAAATCCCGGTCTTCCAACTGTGATACCTTTTCCTTTAAGGTCTCCCTTAGACGAGATTCCTGCTTAAAGGAATCAGTATGAGCCTTGTATCGGTTATGATAATGCATGTACCTATATAGGTCTCTTTTTGCACGCTCAGCTTTCTTCTCGCTGTCTTCTTTATATCGTCCACAACTATGATTAGCAATACGGGAGTAGGTATGGTCTCGTCCAGTAGCTCCACCACACAACCAACTACACGAGAAAAATAAAAATTAAAAGAACTCAGCAACAGGCTCATCTTCAACAGGAAAGGTGACTAGTAGAAATAACAGAAAGCAACGCAGGATATGCATTTAAACATCAAAAGATACATGCACAGAGAAAGTGAAAAATTAATGAAAGGAGTTATTAAGGTGCAAGTAGTTGCAGAAATGAGAAAGTGGCAGAACCAGGAACACTCACCAAAATGCCTGCCCACATATGCAACTAACTAAATTGCAACCACCATTCTTCTCAACAGGTTTGTGACATTTGGGACAAGGCTTTGTATGTACAGTAATCCAATTGACTGTCTCAGATTCATCCTGGCACTTTTTACACCACAGCTTCCACATCAAGCATGAACAAGGAGAATGTGCTTCTGATACACAACTGAAACAAAACTGCATGCCACAAGAACATTCAACCTCACATAATATATCATTTTCAACTCGTATTGCGTTCCCACAATGGGGTGTACTCGGACACCAGTTGACCATTCTGTTGTCTTCAATGTAAGATTCAAGTAGAAAGCGGTCAAACTTCTCTGCTAGATCTGGATGTCTGGCGCTAACTAACCTTCTAACAATAGCTTCATCACAGATAGCATTGCATTTATGAGCCATACATCTCATCCGCTTGCTTTGACCCTCATTAATTTTGACAATGAAATGCTCTGTCCAACCTGAAAATACAATACCAAATAGCTAAATGAGAGCAGCGTTTTACTATTCCAAAAGAAAAGGTGCATGCGGAAAGACCGAAAGAGCAGCAGAAGAGTGGCAAAGTAACCAACGGGGAGCCACTGCAAAATGCTAGATGAACCGATTGAATGACTTACTACAGACACAGACTCATAATGCTACAGAGATAAAACTTGATTTAATTAATTATGACACTTTGCAAATTCGATATATAAGACCGGAGCATAACAAGCTGTAAGGAAAGGCTCTTACAGTTGTTGCAAAAGCAATGGCCACAGTCCATTAGGGTTGCATCATTTGCAGGGACATCATCCATACATATATGGCACATTACTGTAGATGTAGGTTCCTCAGGATCAAGGTCAACAAATTCTGCCAAAGTGACCCCTGCTTCAGAAAATATGCAAGATTTTCCCTTATCAACATAAATTGAAATCAATCTCTCTATATCCCATCGGTAATGAATGAGTAGAGTTCGAGCATGGTGTTCTCTCACTGAGAACAAGTCCATCACCCTCCCCAAATATTCTTTCTGCATAAAACATGAGGCAACAGAATATTATTTTTGGTAACACCATAAAACATTGATTACTTATCATCATTTTTTCTTTCCTCTTCTACTTCATTTACCAAATCTGCATAGAATTTCGGGAAGAGGTTGGGTATAAGGAAAGGGCATGGGGTGGCCGGTGCGGGAATTTGGTGTGGTCAAGTAGGGGATTGACTGAAAGATCTGCTGGGGGTTATATTCTTTTTCTTATGCTTTCTTTTATTTCCTTTCCCAATGGTCCCAATAACTTAAACCAATGATTAAAGTGTAATTCTCTAGCTTAAAAAAACTAAGTCTTGACATAGGTAGCTGATATTAAGACATTCCTAATTCCTTATTAAAAGTGATCATGTTAGAAATTCTAAATTCTCTTTCTTTTCTTCATAATAGGATTTTTTATGGAGTTAAAAAATCAAAGTAAAGACGTGATCAAGTACATCAAAACATCAAAACAAAGACAATGCAGGGACATTATATATCTGTGAAAACTCGTTTCTACCTGTGCAGCCAACAGTGACTCTCTTGTGATCACCTGAAAAGCAAAACAAAATTTTCCAAATAAGTAAACTATACCCATAAATTAGAATTAATTTACACAACAGCATTAAATGCGCCTAGAAACAAACAATTAACGCCGTAAAGCATATAACCAAGCATCAATAGCCACGTACAATAAAGAAGACATGCAACAGTCTTTTAGATAAATAGGAAAAATAGCTCATAGCATTTCCACAAGTTTGTTTGGTAGAAAAAGACCTTACAAAAACAAATTTTGCTTACACCCTCAGAAACACCGTGCCGCAAAAGAAAGAAAGAACCCAAGCTAAATATCAAAGGTATATTCCAAATTTACCCCAAAACATCGCAATACATTTTCTTATTAATAAAAAAAGAGTCATGTGAACGCAAAGACGAACTTGGCATAGTTAATTATCGAAAGAAAGAGAATAAACATATACTAACCTTCAAAATCCCAATTCCATTTTATTGAAAGAAACTCATGCTTATTAACAATTCCAAATTAAAAAAAGATATATACTGCAGGATGAAAAATATAACAAATTTGTAAAAGCAAATAATCATGGTATACTGGCAAGCCCACTCCAACAAGAAGGAACAATACAAATCTTCCTGCAAACCATGTACGTAATATATATTTCAATATTCATTCACAAGTGGGCAATAGTCAGTGTTTACTCAGAAGCATGAATTATCATCAAACACACTACAAATTTCCTAACTTTTCAAGAACACGTTAATCCATCAAAAACTGATCAAATTATCCAATCATACCTATTCTTACATAATATTTTTGAAGGACTTCAACAAAAATAAAATAAACTCACATACATTAAGTTACGTATTAAACCCTACAGTTCAATGTAGGTACCTTGCACGTAGGGGATTTCGATGATACCCATTGAGCATCAGAATCCTTATTTTCCAGTCCGTCAAGCGATTCCTCTTCTTTGCCGGAAGAGTGGGACTCTTGTTCATCTTCGCTGTCACCGCTCATGTAATAATCGTCCTCCATCAAACAAAAAAATTATTTAGTTACTCCCTCTAAAATATGTATATACACATAATAAATAGTCAAAATCAGCCTCTTGAAACTTCTGGCAATGTGATCGGCTCAGAAAACCGAGCCAGTGTAATTTTCCGGCGAAATTATGCCGGCGATTGAAAAAGTTAGGGGAAAGAAAGGGTTTTCTTTTGCGCCTTTGGGGTGAGGTGAAGAGCGGAGTTGTGAATGAAAGTGGTTCCTACGGCGTCGTTTTAGGAAGTGTTTTTCCTTTCTTCTTCCTTTTGCTTTTGAGATGCTAAATACTTCCAATTCCAAGTTTGCAATTTAAGATTTATAATAAAATTTGTGTGGATTATCCAAACTTATATCCACTTTAAATATTTATTTATGATTTTTTTATATTTTGATTTATAATATTATTTGTCTAGTAAATAGTCTCGTTGGTTGATTTAGATTTTAGATGGTGTTAAATAAACTTATAATATTATAAGACGATGTTAAATAAATTTGAAGCATTAAGCATTAACTCAACGATTTTTGCGGTGTTTTCTGTTTAGATTTGATTTTCAAATTTCAAAGTCTAGTATAAGATAATAAGATAGATATACATCACATTATATTATCCAATAGGATAATATGAATACTGATGTAGGGGTTGGATCCATTAAGATATACTAATGGATGGTGTGAATTTAATTTTAAAATTATTTGTAATTTTTTTAATAAAATATAAATAGTAATAGAATAAATATAAATGATTTTATATCTTTTTAAAAATTTAAATATCATGTTTAAGAATATAAATCATTATACTTTTTATTTTTTAATATTTTTTATTACTTTATATACAACAATTCATAAACACCGGTAGAAAAGTGATAGATAATAAAAATTATACAATATTTATTATTTCTCTAAAAACATAACATATTATTCACGAACGTGCTAACAATATCCGCCGTGAACTGGTGATTATTTTTGTTTATTGTGACATTTTTATTGAAGTTCTTATTTTGAGATGAATAGTACGAATAACAAATATGAATATAATTTACCTTAGAAAATATATGTACAAGAGACAAAAATGGACAAATATTAATTTAAATATTATTATGAAAATAAATCTATTGAATATACTATTATTATAATAATAACAAAGTTATTGATATAAAATTAAAATATAAAATAATATAATTATATAAAAATAGTGTAATATAAAGTTATTTGATAGTAAACACTTAATTAGCAAAAATGTGTGTAGTGGGCGCTAGATATATAACTTAAGAAGCCCAACCCAAATGAAATTAGCATTTTAGATATACTAAACAAGTGTGGTGTCGGCCCAATACAAATATATATTTAAAGTTAGGGTCATTTCATTAGGTATATATTTATACATGGTTTGAATGACTCTATTATTCGTCCTTGTTTTGTTTATTTAGAGGACGTTTTTGAGAGATGCCAAATGTATATTAAAATTGTTTCATTATTTTCATTTGTATGTGGACTCACTTAATTAATCCATTTAATTTGTACACTAATATAATTTTGATGGACGGAAGTATAATTAAGGGACTAGTTGGTGGAATTCATTAAAATTAAAATATGCTTTATTAATCTACAAGGCAGCAATGTAATGAATGATCGATGAAGACATATGTATATATAAATGTGGATAATGCACATGCAAAATGTACAGTGTCCAAGAGTTACACTTGTATATATAATTGAAAACAAACCCGTGATGCATGAGGCCAACCTCTTTTTGTCATCATCATTCACGAGCTCACAAAATTCCCCCTAACCTTCCATAAAAAAATCGAGTGGCTCAGAAAGTCACCAGTAGTTTACAAGGTTGCAAAATTATCAATATATATATATATATATTCTCCATGAAATGAAATGAAATGATCGATCTACGTGAACCGTACATGCACGCAGTAAATAAAACCACCAATCAATATATATATCCACATGCATCCACTGTTTTGCTAAACCACCAACCCTAACCATACACGTGTCTCCGAACACCCTTCTATTTAAACCCCCCAATCCCATGAAAGAATTAGGGAAGCTAACTGTTTAAGCCAAAAAACTCCATCAGCTATAACATTATTGATTGAAATGGGTATTGAGTCAAAACTCATCCTCCTAACCCTAGCCCTAGTAATGGTAGGTGCAGCTTTTGCAGCATCGAACTCGGAAAGCGGGTTGTGTGGAGTGAGCCAGAGCGAGCTGCAGGAGTGTAAGCCGGCGGTGGCTGCTAATGTGGCCGCGCCGCCTGCGCCCACCACCGCCTGCTGCGCCTCCCTAAAGCATGCAAACTTGACTTGCTTCTGCAGCTTCAAGAACAACAAGTACCTTGAGCCCCTTTTCGGAATCAATGTTACTCGAGCCATGCAGCTACCTTCGCAATGCGACTCCACCCAGCCTGCCCCTTGCCACTGATCATCTCATTAATTTCTCTTTGCTTCATTTGCTTTCTTATTTTCTACTGTTTTTGTATTCCTAACTAATTAGTGCTTCGATCAGCCGTGTGTGTTTCAGTACTCATGTAACATGTGATTTGATCATTTAGTATCATGGTTTTGTGTGTTTAATCACGAGTCTCGTTGTCATAGCTTACCTATATATAAGATTTGCTCTACAATAATATTCTTAGTAATATTTGTATGTGGATAATGCACAAAACATTCTTTATCAAGTTATGATGAAGAATATTAATATTTGTAGTGGATATAGTGCATGCATATGCAAACACAAAGACAAAGATACGCTTATAATAATACTTAAATAGAGCTAGGTGTGTATATATACATAGATCCAAGCAAACCCGTGATGCATGACGCACCCCTCTTTTGTCATCATCATTAATTCACCAACTCAATATACTCCCCTGTTTTTCCCTACCAAACAAATGGCCAATGTTAATCGGTCAACCCACTCAGTTTCAGGTCAACCTATTCAGTTTCGGGTTATTTTCGATCCAAGTCAGTTGGGCTTTTTTTATTTCGGATTAAAATATTTCAACCCTAACCCTAACCCACTCGGTTTGGGCTAGCCCGTCGGGCCAAAATATTTGTTGGAAAAAATTATTTTATATAATTTTTTAATAGATTTTTTTGTAACAAAAATTATGTCGTCTTTTCTCAATATAAATTAACATTTAATTTGATACTAGAAACAAAAATAACTATTATTTCATTATAAACTTACATAATAACTAATAAATTACTAATATTTTGTCACAATTTTGACATAAATCATTATATTTTCTCAATTTTTAAGTCATTAATTATTTTTTATCGGATAATCAGGTCAATCCATTTGCTTTTCGGGCTAGTTCTATAGGGCTCGGGTTATTTTCGGCTAGGTTAAATCGGACCTTTTCTATTTCAGTCTAAAATATTTAGGTCCTAACCCGCCTTTTCTGTTGGTCTATTCGAGCTAACCCGCCGGTTTCGGCTAAATTGACATCTCTAAACAAAAGTCGCCAATCTCATTTCCGAATAAATTTTTCTATTAGGTCAAGATTTTGGATTATGCATAAAAAACGCACATTTCATTATTAAATTTAAAAAAAAAAATTATAATCCATTGTGTGTCTCAATCGTGGCTGAATAAAAAATAATAAATCTATTCAGTTTCTTTTTTCATAACGAAACATGTTATCAAAAAAACAAACAACATTAATACAACCAACAAACTACAATCATCAAAGAAACCTTTTTATGTTTTGTCATGTATATCGGTATATTCATAATTCTTTAATTACATTTAAAATTGATCATTTTATAAAAAATTTAGTTTATTATTCCCTCTGGTCCAATTCATTAGTATAACTTGGACAAAAACATTTTTACATATTTAGTCAAAGTGAGACTATAGTCAAAGTGAGACTAATGAAGTAGGCCGGATGGAGTAATATATACTCAAATTATACTCTTCCCAAACATTCGAATTGCATTCATTACATATTATTCCATAAGTAAAAACACCACATTAAAACTATACGAGAAGTCAAAGGAGCCGTAGTGTTTTGCGGAACCACCAAACATAGTGTACTACATATATATATCCCCATGAAAGAAGGTATTTGTAGCAGTAAATCCACAACCTAGAAAGTAGGTGGAATGGAAGGGTTGGCATCAAAACAACTCCTCCTTCTCTTCTTCCTAATTGTAGCCACATCCGTGAGTGTGAGTGAAACAAGTGCCAAGGGAAGGGAAGACGATGACGAAGTGTGCGGCCTGAGCCAGATAGAGCTGAAGGAGTGCACGAAGTCGGCTGAGGTCGGCGCGAATCCGGCGCCGGGGCCTAGCAACGACTGCTGCGCCTCCCTAAAGCATGCAAACTTAAGCTGCATTTGTGGCTTCAAGAACAACCAGTACCTCCCCATTTTTGGTATCAACTTTACTCGAGCCATTCAGCTGCCTGCGCTCTGCGATCCCACTCACCCTGCACCTTGCACCTAGCGACCAGACCCACCACATGCATGCTTGTACCCCAATAAAAATTACTATTATATTTTATGTATTTCGATATATTATACCTGTTTATTTCATTCATCAATCGTTTCATCCTGTCTTTCCTTTATTTCATTTATGCTTTTTCTGGTTTCCCTATTTCACTAGTCATTTCTTGGTTCTCTTCCTGTTTGTAATTTGAGTATGCATGTAGCGACGTCTACTTTGATGGTTGAAACCTAATGCCTTAATTATAATTGTTTTCATCTACATATAATTATTCATTAGGTCGACTACACCACCAATGCCTAGCTTCTTGTACCTATTGCATTAATGCTCTTGCAAGCTACGATTAACACATTTCTGAATAGGGGATTATAATTCGGTTATCTACATAAATAGCTAGCTCTCCTAACTGTAATAAGACGAAATGAACTTTAACACCTCTAAATTGTACCTATGTATTGACCGTGTTCGAATGTGTTATTTTCCATTGTCAAATTATGAATCATATGTTCAATTGTTGTAATCATCCATGTAATACAGAGTGAATGAAATAATTTATTGTCAAATTATGTGACATCCAGGCTGCATCAATATAATTATATATGACACGTCATATGTGTATATATATTGATTCAAAATTTATAGTGTATATATAGATAAAATATATATTCTAAATTTTAAATTATAATCATGTTATGTATCAATTGTTATTAAATAAAATATATTATACAATTAAATAATAAAAAATCCAAATTAAATATAGTGCATGATTTTTAAAAGAGTTAAGCGTGCTGCATGCATATACATTTAATGACTTGAGTAGATATTGGGCCACATTTATTTTGAATGAACTAATTGGGCCTGACGCTCTCTAAAATTATTGTTTAAAGTTGGGCTCAAATGCACAGGATATTGTTTTTTTTTTCACAGTAAATAATATTTTTTAATATAGAAGTAAATAGTAAAATATTTGTTTTTTTTTTCTCACACTAAATAAAAAATTTGTTTTTTTTTGTTCTCTGAATTGCTGGTATATTTCAATTTCCATTTTAACAGAGTTACCTAAATCAAGGATTTTGATGGCGAGGGCAATGCAGAGTCCTCCTTGTAATTGATAATGCTAAATGCTAATCAGGCTTAAATGAGATAGTATGACACTTTTGAGAAAGATTAACAATTAGAGCAAGGAATAAGGAAAATCACAACACACAATCTTCAAGATTAACTAAAACATTAAAGACTCATCCAATATCCACAGGTTTGCAGATTTTGTACACTCCTAACTAACACAGACAAGAATTTTGGTGAAGGATCTTAAGTGTAACCAAAATCAAGAATGGACAATCCTATTTTGATAGAGCAAACCTCTTGACTATGGTAGCCATGTAGTTGCCTTGGTGTTGAGCAAGAGCAACCTCAGTTAGAGATGGCTCTCTTGTGCCATCACCACTTATAACACCAGCACCATAAGGGGAGCCTCCTCTAATCCCTTCACTCTCCCACATTCCATCACCAAATGTGTACCCAATCGGCACATACACCATCCCATGATGGGCTAATTGTGTTATCGCTGTCCAACTGCACATCATCAATCAACAAATTCATCATCAACATTATCATCTTTAACTTGAAGCAACAAAGCAAGAAACTCACGCAGTTGTTTCTTGGCCGCCTCCCTGTGTCCCGGTGCCTACGAAGAACCCTGCAGGCACCCCTGCAAGCTTCTGCTCCTTCCACAAGGCACCCGTTGAATCGAAAAACGCCTTCATCTGCGCCGCCATGCATCCGTATCTCGCCGGAAACCCAAACAACAACCCATCAGCCTCCACTAATTGCTCTGCTGATATAGCCGGAATGATCAAGTCATCCTTAGGAGGCACCTGCATTTGCTCCAAGGCTTCCGGTGTCATCGTCTCCGGTACTCGATACAGCAGCCCCTCGGCACCCTCGACCCCATCAATCCCTTTCTTGATTTCCCTTGCAAGGGACTCTACATGGCCGTACATTGAATAGAAGACGATGAAGATCCTCACCTTTCTGTGTGGAACCACATCATCTTTGAGACATGTGTCTGCAGCATTAATTGGGGATGGAATGGATGTTTTGGTTATTGAAATGGGTAGCTTATGTTTGCTTAGGAAGCACCCTCCTCCTTTACCCATATCAATTCACCACTATCCCTTCCCTTCTACAAATAAATCTTCCGGGAAGGTCAACTAGCTAGGCCAAGTATCAAACAGCTAGCAAAGACTAATTCTTTACACAAGATAACTCGATCTATGTTCAAATAAAGCCACCAAAGTCCCAAAGATTGAAAACCCACCAATACAAATCGATTGAATAACAGTTGCAAACGCAGATACCGAGTGAAGTAAGGATGGAAGTTTAGAATTGCTTTAATGGATTGCAAAAGCAGAAATGATGATGAGGCTTAGCTGTAAGAAGTTTGAATATTGGATGCCACAGAAATTTCCTAGAATGTTCTGCTTTGCTGGCATTCAAAACTCGAACTGTTTTGATGAGAATAGTTGTCAGCTTCATCGTCCCCACCCACCAAATATAATGAAATATTTAATCAAATATAAATTTTAAGACACAAATTTAATTCAGTGTGCATTGTAGATCGAGTAGAATTCAATTGCACTTGCTTTATTTGTTATTTTTTTTAATTAAATATGTGTGTGTTGTGTAAACTTTATTAATTTAATATTAAGAGAAATCATCCATTTACTATTTTAAAAAGAAAATGTGTAAGAAATGATTAAGGGAACAAAATGAGGGATAGAAAAGGTATTTTACAGTGGTTTCTTTAGAGCGAGGAGTGGCTCTCCATGAATCATACTAGTATTCATTGTCAAACTGCAAACTATGTCAAACATGGACTCAAGCATATGGAATATCCACAAATTGCAAAGAATACAATATATATTGTCACATGTTCCCTCAAAATCAAATCAATGGATTTTAATACTCGCTATTATCCTTTCTTGAACTCTACTTGACAAGTTAAAAAATTCCAACAGCTCATAACTTTGATTCATAGAAGATCACTTTTGCTTTAGAGTAGATCATTCCCGCTTCATCTGCAAATAAGATCAATTAATCTTGTTGTTTTGCTAACAAGAGAATGATAATTGATAACAAGAAAATTGAATTCAAAACTATAACATGCACACATTATAAAAATGAGGGTTACCTGCAATTCTGGTCAGGTCATATTCAGCTGGGACGGTGCTCTCTGTTTCGACTGCCCCTTTTGCCGCTGCCATCCCAACTGCTACGCTCTGCATTATATCTAAACTAGCACAAGTCGAAGCTATGACACCTCCGACTAAGCAATCACCAGCACCGACGAGTGTCACTACGGAGGCTGGGAGTGCAGGAAAATGTATGGCCATGTAGTAGTTTCCCTTCGACTTGGGATAACCTAGGACCCTATTTGGTGGACAGCTTATGCTTACAGCTTCATATAGTTTTCTGCTGAATGAAAAATGACTATTTTCAACGGCACCGTGTTTCTTTATACTGTCTATTGGTTTGAAGCATAAGAATACCCCATCTGATCCAAGGGTGACAAGTACTACTCTGATACCTTCATCTAACAAAATCCATATGGCAGGCTTTAGCCTTTGAAACAATGAGTTGATGTTAGTCCTGACACTCTTGTCATCCCTTTGCAGCAGTAGGAATTTATCATGAGAAGATAGAGCATTCGCCATAGCTATAAGCTCATCTTCATTGGGAGAGGTATAAGTAATCTATGGGAGAAACTTGAATCAGTAACTTTTAGTTTAACGGCATAAAAACAAAGTGCTTCATCACTCACGAGTTTTGATATGGAAGCAACTCTTTTGGATTTAGTCACAGACACTGGCTCAAACCATATAGGAGTTTCACATTCTGCTGCCGCTGTAGGAAATTAATTCACATCATAAGTACTCATACAACGTGATTTAACATGTTCAGTAGTACCCCTGGATAAAAATCTCAATTATCTATGCATAAAGACTTCGAAAGAGAAGAGATGACATGGAAACACAATTATATTTATCTGTTGCACAAATACAATATGAGAATAAAATGAGAGCAAATTGGCATAGTATGCAAAAGCATCTAGAATGTGCTGAGTCTGCTGACTTACTTCTGCAAGATTCCAGAAGAGCAGGAGGGCTTAAATTTGCATCGACCATCACTACAGGGGAAGAACGTATGTTGGTCTTGAAATTTGTAATCCACTCAGGAGTAACGAACTTTTCCTGAAATCATGTTGCCAGTTGGGGATTTAGTGAGATTGTCTAATACAAATGCATTTCTTCGAGAAGCAACTCACAATTGATTCAACACTAGCGACAGCTGCAGCTACTTCTCCTTTACCATCAAATATGATGCAGACTATTGCTGTTTCAATATCCTTGCTTCTCTTGATGCCTAATCAGGGATAATAACAGAAATATTAACTGAGAAAAGTCTTTACTAAAAACAATCCATTTTCCGTTCCTCTCTTATCATAGCGTCACTGTTACCTCTCTAGCACAATCCATTAATTCCGATTTATTTCTTATTGTTTAGGAACCATCTATTATGCCAGATGAGAATGATAATCATCAAGAAAAAATCAAGCTTCTATTTACCTTTTACAGACAATCCAGCAGCTCTCCACGGTTCCAAGAGCATATTTCCTGGTCATAGAAAGGAATGTCATCAGTGACTGTTGCAGTAGAAGTAAGCACTGATTTTCCCTGGCCATGAATCTGCAAGAGAGTGATTCACGTCTCACAATGCAATATGATATAGTACAACAAAATTTCAAAAATGACATGATGAACATCTCACAAATACAAGCATATTGGTAGATGAAACTGGTTTTACAGGATGGATACATAACATTGCTTTACTCGAATATGGAATGAGGAACTGGAAGAGCTTAGGAACCTCAACAGCACACATTTCTTCCACTTACAAATTATGAATTGAGTTTTTATTTTATTATTATTATTATTTATAAATATCATGTTCTCCCAGAGATGAGCAGAAAAGGTTCCACTTACACCACAAATAAGAAGTCACACATGTTTAGAGAATAAGAGTAAACCTGCCAAGTCAAATCCTACAGCACTTATCATGTAAGGCTTTGCGCCAAGCTTTAACATACACTCAGCAATATTTCTTGCTACACCACCTAATGCATACCTAACCTGCAAAGATAAATCTCACATATAACTGTAGCAGATGTGGATAAACTGGGTTCCATTATTTTCATCTTAACTACTTAAAGCATATAATCAGAATCTTCAACGTATAAGTAAATGGTACTTGGACAGACATACTACAAAATTTGGATGCTTATCAAAAGGTTGAGGCTTTGAGTCACTCAAATAAAGCTTCCTAGACTTTGAAACATAAAAAAAAAATCAGTACCAATCCCAAAGTTCCCCTTCCCCAATATAACTACCAACTACAAAAACAGTTCAATTAGTGCTAAAAGCTTCAAAATTTCTATCTTGATAATAACTTCACAAGCATTCCCTTCAAGTCTCAATAGTTTACAGTAGGATAATTACACCTGCAGAACAGAATGAACTTTACAACAGCTAAAACATATCAATTTCAAGAAGTTTTCAACGAATTCCAATAGTAGAACTTAAAAAGACAGAGTATACCTTTCCAGGAGTGGTGGTTCCGGGATTAGCAGCGATGGAAGGGGTGGCATTAATGTCAAGCACCATCCCTCCAATCACTACTACTTCTGCTCCATCATCTAAAGCTCCAACCATTTTACCCACTCCACCCAAATTCACACAGACGAAAAAGCAAAAAAAGAGAAGCAAAGCACACACACAGTATACCTAACGTCCTTATCAATTGAAAAGAAGAAGAAATTATACCCAACACCTAATAGTAATAGACAAAAGAAATTTGGAAGTAACAGAAATTCACAGTTAACAGCAAAAGTTGAAGAGAAAGATCTACACCATAGGAAAACTAAGGCTTCTTTACTTACCCTTTGGGTTAAGTTGTTTTGGACTATTAATTAGGGCCCATATACTTTTTTGGGCTGGGCTTTTACGTAATTGGGTTGTGTTTATCCATTAAATAAAGGTTGCGAAAGAGTAATAGAAAAAGGCTAAAGAAAAACAAAAATATAAAAAGCTGAAAAGTGCAAAACAAGAAACACGGACCATTTAATTTATATGCAGAAAAGTCTGAAAAAGGGAGTACGATAATTTGTTTTTCTTGCATAATAAGTTAAATTTGATCAATATTGGAAAATGAGGGTGAAAAAGGAATGCAATAAATATTAGGAGTTAGGGAATTTTAATCGAAATTAGTGACAATGCTGTCTTTACTCCTTATCTAGAGACAGACAGAGACAGAGTACTACTACTAACATTTACTTTTTCGTCTTCACCTCCAAAGTCACTGCATTATATTTTTCACTTTTTCTTTTTGTTTCTGAAAAGTAATTAAGGACATAGTATTGCGACACCAAATACAAGTCTAATCAAGGGAGTTTTTATTTGTTGATGACAAGATTTCTATTTCCTCTATTTCAGTGGGTATTTAAATCCATCTCATTATTAGCCGCTTAGCCAAAAATAGAAAAGAAAGCTTTAAACAATTTATAATTAGAGGGGTCACGATTATACTTACCGTTATAATCATAATTGTTTAAGGCAGTTCTAATTAAACTATTGGTTTCGTTTTTGAACTGAAATAAATTAAATAAAAATTGATGATGAGATTTGTTAAGTTAAATGGCTTGAAAGTGTTAAAATTAATTTAGTGTTATAATTAGAAATATGGAGGAAAGCCTAACTAACTGAATCAGATATTCGGATGCATTGACTAAATTCGTTAAGTTAAATGGCTTGGAAGTGTTCAAATTAATTTAGTGATATAATTTGAACTGAATCGATTCCTCTAAGGACTAACACAATTATTAGGATTAATATACTATTTATTAAATAATCTAGTAAATAATAGCCACCCCAAACAAAATATCTTAATTATAGCCATTTTTCTTGTAAATTTACTAATTTAATCTTAATAATCTTAATTAAATATAAAATTCATAATTGCACGAAATTAAACGATTACATGACTAATGCTATTGAAATGTGGTTCTCGTGTAATTTCATATTTATAATTATATATGTAATTACACTTGCATGACCAAGTGACAGTCGTGCTCGTGTAATTTCATCCCACACATGTAATTACACGAATTTCATCAAGTGAAAGTCGTGTTCGTGTATTTTCATCTCCACAATTACACATGTAAATACACGAGCATGACTTGATTTTAGTTATGTAATTATCGCGAGTCATGTAATTATGGTGGGATATTAGAATAAGAATGACTATTTTTTATTTATTTATTTTTTAAGTGGCTATTTTTTTACTTTTACATTTAGAAATTGTCTACTTTTGGGGTATTTCTCTAATTATTATTACTATATTTGCGTATAGTTTGTTTTTGGTTTGCAATTAGCAGGTCCGGGACATGAGTTCATATTTTTCGGTAATCGCATGAATGTACTAATTAAAATCTATAAATATATTCATACATAAAGCAAAATTATTTGAATATGAAGAAGAGGAAAAGAAAGCAGCAATAGGTTCCAACGAGTTATTCCCTACATCGGCTCCAACACAATTCAAACTTTTATGACGGATGCAACAAGACTTGATTGCTTATTACAAAATTTTGTTAAAGGATACATCGAGAATGACTCACTTGCTGATAATGTTTTCGCTTTAACGAACTTTCAACAACTCTACTTTCATCTCACTCGCTTATTTCTGCGCAATTATTAGTAATACCCTTGCACTTTCACTATGATTCTTGATAGTTGTTGCACTTGGACCGGCTATATATAATGATTTTCATGTTGACGCATTGCTCTAATTTTGAGCGTCATTCGGTCTCCCTCTTTTGATGTTAATTTTGTTTTGTCACAATTACAATTGACCCATTTTTTTTGTTGGAAGCCGACATTCTTCTTGGATACCTTGCCAATTGCTATAACCATTTTTAAGTCATGACCTTGCTTAATCACCGCGTATCAAAAATTTTAAATCACAAGTTCTCAATCCAATTACAGTTAGAAATCAAAGTGTTAATCACGATTACGATTACTAATTACGATTCGATTTCGAGAATTCTTATTCCTTTAAATACAATTTTTAAGTAAAAAATAAATATCGTGTAACGCGACGTTTGATTATGAAATCAAATCTTGCCAAAATTTAAATCACGTTTCAGTAATTCTTCAGTTAAAAATAATATTCTCTAGTTGTATTTGTATATTTGAACTGATATGAATCGATTCATGTAACGTCTCATATAATTATTACTCTCTATTATTATAAGTTTGTTTGGATTAGCGCAGGTCCGGGACAGTACTGATTTTTCAGTACACGCAAATGAATGTAATTAATATCTATATTTACAAATATATTCATACACAAAGCAAAATTGTTTGAATATTAAAAATAGGAAAAAATTATATACACTTTGTGTCCCACATTTTATATCTCATGATTAAATTTTAATTTATTTTTTATTTCAAATTTATATATTTTTTATTTTAATTTTACACATAATATTATATTCCCTCCTACCAAAAGAGTATATATATATATTTTTAATATTTAATGTCACTTTTAATTAATTTTTAGAATTATAAATTTAAAAATAGAGTTTGTAATTTTTTAAAATTTTAATAATTTCAAATAATTGTTAATTTTAAAACATTATTAATTAAAATAATAAATCGAATTATAAGGTATTGACTGTTTGAGAAAAATGTGCCTAACGATCGAGTACTAACAAAATTAAAAAATTAACAAAAAAGAAGAAAATAAACAGATTAATCCGATTTCTCTTCTCTTCTCTTCTAATTCGCTATTCTAAATAACAAACATTCAACTATATATATGTATCTATATATTTTTTTTCTTTCTTCTCTCATTCGCTTCTCTTCTATAAAAACTGTAAAAGCATGGCTTCTAACAACAATGGAATCAACAGTTATATTGAGACAGAGTTTCAAGGTTTGCAGCTTTTCCCTACCGATTTAAATTTTCCTTATAACGCCGTGAGCGGAAGACAGAGTTATATTAACGACGTTAATGATGGTGACGCCGATTTCTTAACTCTGAAACTATCCACGTCCGCCGCCGCCCCCACGCTGCCGGACCTACCCTTCACTAGACCTTCCAGCCCCATCCTCCAACGCCGTGAGCGGAAGAAGCCTTCCAAGTCCCCGCCGGGAGCCAAAAGCGCCATCATCGCCCCGCCGTATCCGTGGTCCGACGTCGCTCGCGCCACCGTGCGCAGCCTACACTACCTCCGCGCGAACCAGATCACGACCATCAGCGGCGATGTGCATTGCAAGAATTGCAAGATGACATTCCAAGTGGAGTTGGATTTGGAGAAGAAATTCAGAGAGGTGAGGGAGTTCGTGGCGGAGAACAAAGCCGGTATGCATCACCGGGCCCCCAAAGAGTGGAAGAACCCTCACCTCGTCAAATGCGGTTTGTGCAACCAAGATCAGTGCGTCAAGCCCGTGATTTCCGACAAGAAGAGAACTATTAACTGGCTCTTCCTCTTTCTGGGCCAAATGCTCGGCCTCTGCACTCTGGAACAGCTCAAGTATTTCTGCAAACACACCAAGAATCACAGCACCGGCGCCAAAGATCGGGTTCTTTTCCTCGCTTATTTGGGCTTGTGTAAGCAGCTCGATCCCACCGGCCCCTACAATTTCTGATCATCTCGCTACTGTAATATTCTCTTTGAGGGATAATAAATTCTATGAAAATGTGGAATAAAAATATAATTACTATTTATATTCATTATTGTTTTTCTCATCTCATTTTTCATGGAATAAATTTATCCCTCCAAAGAGAACACAATCTTAGGGTTTTCTGTTTTCTGTTTTTTGTTTTTTTTTTTTCATTATAACTTCCATTTTTGTTGAGGGCATGATTGATGCTCATGCATGGCTACTGCTGCTGATGATTCTAGGGTTTTCATTGTAAGATTCTAGTCATTTACTGCCGCTTTCTTGCTTGGATGACATTGAATCTGCAATTGGTAAAATTAATGCTCTTTGTTTGTTTTGTCCTCATTCTCTATGCACTCAGCTTCTTCATGAATTCAGTATTTCAGTTATGTAATTTAGAACCCTAAATTAATATCACAACTGATCATCTTCACCCAGTGCTATGAAGTTTAATTACACTAACTAATTTACTGTGATTATTTTCTTAATATTTAGGGTCATGTCCTCATGATTAATCTTTAATTGTTAATTGGTAAGTTGCTTGTAATCAGTACTGCTTATTAGGTAATCACTGTAGTACCTTTGGTAGGCACTGTAATGGTATACCTGAAGGCTGCAGCAGGCACTGTACTGCATCTGAAATACACTAAAACCAATAACTACTTTTTCTATATTGATGAAATAAATAAATTTAATGAACCTAACCCTCATATATATATTTCATAGTGATGTTCAAGTATAGCAAGCTTTGGTGATTAATGTTTCATTAGCTTAAAAATAGACAAGAAGCTTGGTGGTGTTGTACAAATAATAATAAGCGAGGAACTAATTAATTCGAATTCAAAACGTTTCTACATAATTTGGTTACCAAATTGAATATATATTGACAGCATATATGCAAATAATGTGTTCATATTTTGGGCTTAAATGCTTGAAATTTAATTGTAAGACTGAATTCTAAAAAACCTTTTAATATTTTCAAATAATTGTTCATTTCAAAAAAATATTAGTTAAAATAATAAATTGATCAATATTTTCAAATAATTGTTTGAACTCGGTCGCTAGGCACATTTTTCTCAAACAGTCAATACCTTATAATTCATTTTTCTCAAACAGTCAATACCTTATAATTCATGATACCTTATAATTCATGAATTATAAGGTATTGACTGTTTGAGAAAAATGTGCCTAGCGACCGAATTCAAACAAAATTAAAAAATTAAAAAAAGAAGAAAATAAACATATTAATCCGATTTTAAAGGAATTCATACATATCATACAATAAATATCTATTCTCTTCTCTTCTCATTCGCTATTCTAACAAACTTTCAACTATATATATATACATATATATATTTTCTTTCTGCTCTCATTCGCTTATTCCCTGCTCTGTAAAAACTGTAAAAGCATGGCTTCTAACAACAATGCAATCAACAGAAATAGTAAGAGAAAGTTTCAAGGTTTGCAGCTTTTCCCTACCGATTTAAATCTTCCTTATAACAACGACGTTAACAATGGTGACGCCGATTTGTTAACTCTCAAACTATCCACGTCCGCCGCCGCCCCCACGCGGCCGGACCTACCCTTCACTAAACCTCCCATCAACATCAAACGCCCTCGGGAAAGGTCGCCCAGCCCCATCCGCCAACGCCGTCCGCGGAAGAGGCCTTCGAAGTCCCCTCCGGAAGCCAAAAGCGCCATCATCCCGCCCCCGTATCCTTGGTCCGACGTCGGCCGCGCCACCGTGCGCAGCCTCAACTACCTCCGCGCGAACCAGATCACGACCATCAGCGGCGATGTGCAGTGCAAGAAGTGCGAGAAGAAATTCCGAGTGGAATTGGATTTGGAGAAGAAATTCAGAGAGGTGACGGAGTTCGTGGTGGAGAACAAAGCCGGTATGCATCAACGGGCCCCCAAAGAGTGGAAGAACCCTCCCCTCCCCAAATGCGGTTTTTGCAACCAAGATAGCTGCGTCAGTCCCGTGATTTCTGACAAGAAGAGAACCATTAACTGGCTCTTCCTCCTTCTGGGTCAAATGCTCGGCGTCTGCACTCTGGAACAGCTCAAGTATTTCTGCAAACACACCAAGAATCACCGCACCGGCGCCAAAGACCGGGTTCTTTTCCTCACTTATTTGGGCTTGTGTAAGCAGCTCGATCCCACCGGTCCCTACGATTTCTGATCATCTCTCTTTCCGATATCCACTCTCTATTGTAGGGTTTTTTCATGCTTTTATTGTAACTGTCTATTTCTGTCGAGGGCATGTTTGTTGCTCACGACATGGCTGCTGCTGCTGATGATTCTAGGGTTTTCATTGTAAGATTCGAGTCATTTACTGCTTGAATGACATTCACTCAAGACTTTTCCTTATATTAATTACTACTGCTACTATATTAAGTAATGAGTCTCCGTACATTGAATCTGTGATTGGTAAAGTTAATGCTGTTTGTTTGTTTTGTCCTCATTCTCTATGCAGTACTCTTCTTCATGACTGTAGTAATTATGTTATTTAGAACCCTAAATTAATATCACAACCCTACAGCTTCATCAAGTACTGTGATTATCTCCTCATTAATCTTTAATTGTTAATTGCTAAGTTACTTGTAATCAGTACTGCTTATTAGCTACATACTGTAGTACCTTTGGTAGGCACTGTGATGGTATACCTGAAGGCTGCAGCAGGCACCGTACTGCATCTCAAATACACTAAAACCAATAACTACTTTTTCTATATTATTGGGATATTAATAAATTGAATGGACCTAACCCTCATATATATTTCATAATGATGTTCAATTATAGACAACGTTGGTGATTAATGTTTCATTAGCTTAAAAATAGACAAGAAGCTAGGTTGGTGATGTTGTACAAATAAATAATAAGCGAGTAACTAATTCGAATTCTAAACGTTTCTATATATATAATTTGGTTACCAAATTGAATATATATTGACAGCATATATGTGAATAATGTGTTTATTTTGGGCTTAAATGCTTGAAATTTAATTGTAAGACTGAATTCTAAAAAACCTTTTATTTACTTGCATTGACCCAAAAAATTAGTGTGTTTTTTGTTATCTGGATAAGGACCTAGACTTTATTAATTGCCTTTGAATTGCCATCTATGATCCAACTAGAGGAAGTAGTTAATTTTCCATTAATTGATGAAAATTGGAAGGAATTTTAGTCCATCAGCTTATAACAAGTTAATGTTGATCTTAATGGACTTTCTAAATCCCATTAAGGTCATTATTGGGATTTAGAAAGTCTGTTAGGATTAAAGTAGCTTGTTTCAGATCAAACATGAAACTAAGTAGATACATGCAAAATAACATAAGGATTCTATATTCTTTATATTCTTCAAATTTGTGACCTAGCTAGCTTTTAACTCTAACTTCAATTAATAGGACTTTTCACCGAAAAGAAATGAATTGATTTAGGAATCAATGTTAAATCCGTGACCTAATTGGCACTGTACAATATATATATATATATATGTATGTATGAAATATATAAATATGGAGAGTTTGTTATTCCAGATATTAATATATATGTACCAATGGCATGTACAGTATATGTATGAAATATGATGCGATAGAGATACAGACTGGCAATGGTGCAGTGGTAAGACAACTTTAGTGGTTTTATTACATTTATGAACCCCCTAATTAATTAATGGAGAGAAATGAGGTACAATTGTACAATGAACAAAGCTTGCCGTTGTTGCAGACTAATATGCAAATTTCTTGTTTTAACAATTGTATGGCCATTCGATTAATTAAATATATATGTTTGGGGAAATGCAATTAATAATCATATTGGCTTTTTAAACAAGTGACTGTTGAAGTTGTGCAGCTAAACAAAAACATATCCAACGTTATATTATAATAATGATACACATGCAAGAATGGGTGCAGCATGAGATTGATGAAATTAACGACAGTAGTGTATGTAGGTGATGTGCATGGATGGTGATGTTGATGTATTAGTTCATGGAAAGGCCTCAATAAGGGAGACAATGCTGCGAAGGTGTTTGACTGTAAAAGTGGTGAAGCCAGCGCTGCTGAGCACAAACCCCCATTCCTCAACACTCCTCTCTCTTCCTTTCTGAGTGTGTACCAACATCACCATATCCACCGTCAAACCCAACCCACAGTACTCATCCTCCTCCTCCTCTCCCAATTTCCCGATCACTGCCTCCGCAATCATCACTTTTCCTCCCTCCTTTGGAATTGCCTCCTTGCATTTCTTCAGTATCTCTATGCACTCCTCGTCGCTCCAGTCATGCAGTACCCTCTGCACTAATTAATTTCATCAATCATATATAATATATATAGGTACACAGCACATGCATTAGCATTAGCATTACCATGAGGAAGGCAGCATCAGCCTTGGGAACAGCCTCGAACATGTCCCCACCAACATACTCAATCACTATTCCATCATCATCATCATGGCGTGATTTCGCCACATGGGGCAAATCCAAGATTATGCCGTGAATCCATGGGCAGGCCGTGATCAGAGCTCGGAGAAAGGAGCCGTCGCCGCCGCCCACGTCCACCAACGACCCCATCCCTTGAAAGGCCTCCGGGTATTGCTCGATGATGTCCGCCACCGACTGTCTCGCCATGCACGCCATTCCTTCATTAAAGAGCTTGCTCTGCGCGGGATTCGCGGAGTTGTAGTCCCACAGAGAGAGGCCGTGCGCCGCCTCGAACGGCGTCGTCTCGTCGTTTTGCAAGGCTCGCGACCTCAATAAGTGCCAGGGATCGATCATGGCCGGAGAGCTCTCCAGCACAAGTAAGCCAGCGATGCTGTCCTTGTCGTCTTTCAGCAGCAGCCGCGACAGCGGCGTTTGTGCGTAGGAGATTGATGATGGTGGTGATGGTGTGAGTGGCAGTACGTGCTTGAAGAAACGGCGGTGGATAAGGTACCTCATGATGCGGGCGAGGACATCCGGTGAGCAAGCCACGGCGGAGGAGAGTTGGGAGAGCGTGATCTCGCCGCCGTGACAGTCGATGACGTCAGCGATTTGGAGCTGAATGGCGCATTTAAGGACAGCCATGGGAGTGAAACCGAATGCGTAGTCCCACATCTCCAATTTTGCCTCCTCCATTTCCTTCCTCCCTATATCTTCACTTCTTCCATCTTTATTAATTAATTTACTCTCTCTTCTTTCTTTCTTCCTTTCTCCACTCACACACACACATATATACACTGGTATTAACCGTTTCATGCCGGTTTTAATTTATTGTTTTTATTTTGTATAAGAAAATGCGTATGAATGTAATTTTGATGTTGGTTGGAAAATAGGTAGAAAGTGTAGTTTGAGGATAGTAACAACAAATAAAAAAATAAAAAATAACAAAATTTCGTGAATGAATCAAAATAACAAAAAAATAAAGATATTTTGTGGATATAGATAATATTTATTATAGATCCATATAACAACTATTTATATATATAAAGAAGTGTTGGTGTTTGCTTTACTAGTACTAGCATTTGGAAATCTATAAAGATTATAAGCTTGTCATACACTTTTTCTTGTATACAAGTTATCGTGACAGATTAGCCGCTCCTTAACTACTCGATCGTCGATGGCACCACACTCCTTTCAAATAAGATATATTATGTCACCCAATATAAATTTATTATTTTAGTCAATTTACATATAAAATTCATTTTCGACGAAACCAGCTTTCACAAATTTTATTCATGGTACTGTCATGTCACATCATAATTATACGAATCTTATTATCTTATTTGTACACCTTATAATTAATGTCACAAACACTTGTCAAGATGATGGAGTACGTAGTAATTATATTATTTTCTCGTGTATATGCACGCACAAAAAAAAATTTTTATTTTAGTAACGAAATTTTTCGTTGCTAAAATAAGAAATTCCGTTACTAAAAATTTGTAACACATTTATTCGTAGTAATATCGATGATGACTAAAAAATTTAATAACTGAATATATTCTGTTACTATATATAACAGTAAAATTGTAACGAAATTTCGTTTCCAAAATTATTTCTTCAATTTTAGTAACGGAATTGTAACGGAAAATTTTGTTACTAAATTTTTAATAACGGATAATTCTGTTACTAAAATTTATTAGAAACAAAAAAAAATTTCGCTGCTATGTAATGCTATTTTTGTTGCGAGAATTGGATATTAAGATTATATATGTGCTTAGTGAGACAAATATGTTTAAAACTGTTAAACATGTCATGTGTTAAACATGTTTATATATAACTAGTGTGTAACCCGTTGAAAATCGACGGAAAATTACTTTACGTTTTATTATATATATGTTTAATATAATAACAATAACATTTCATTTCAAATTGATATATAAAAAATAAGTTCATTAGATTACATATTGTAGACAATAAAATATGTTTTAAACATAAAATTATGAGAATGAAATTTATATTCATTTTACAATCTTTCAAAATTTTCAACATACACTACATTAGTCGTTGAGTCCTGCTTGTGTTCACCATCATCACAGATTAAGACTTTTAGCCTTTTTTTGTTAGTAACTCTTGAAATAGCAACATACAATTGACCATGACTAAATACAGGTCTCGATAAATATAATTCTACGTGCGAAAGAGATTATCCCTGACTCTTGTTTAAAAGTAAACTTATTTTGTATATTTAACTTAATTTTCAATTCTTATAATCTATATATATATAAAAGCAAAACCATTTTGCCACTTTCTTTTCTATTTTTCCCCTCAATTTCTATTTTATTTACTTTATTGTATTTTTATTTTTTATTTTTATTTTTCTTCTTTATATTATCAATAATTACTTTTCTTTAATTCTATTATAAAATTATATTGATTATTTTTAAATTTTTATATTTTATAAAATTATATATAATTATGAATTATATATATTTTTAATAATATTTACCTTATTATATTTTCACTTTTTTATTGAGAATAATAAAATAATTAATACAAAAAAAATGAAAATATATAAATATAACTAAATTTGTATTTATAAATATATATTTATTTATTTATTTATTGATAAATTAAAATTATACTCTCTCCGTCCACGAAAGAAGTTCCTAATTTGCCATTTTCGTCCGTCCACAAAATTTCTTCCTACTTTAAACTTTCCATTTATATTAAGTGGACCCACCATACTCTCTACACACAACTCAATTTAATATAATACATTAAGTGGGACCCAAAATCCACTCACTACATATCATCATTAAAGTCAAAAGCACTACATAAAAACTCGCACCGGGTCAAATTAGGAACTTCTTTCGTGGACGGAGGGAGTATTAAAGAGGGACTAATAAATTAATTAAAGATATAATAATTAGTTAGTGGGGAGTGGGAAAATGAATAGTATAAAATTAATTTAGATATATTTTTATTTGATTATTTTGTTATAACAGTTAAAAATTTATATTAAATAAATCAAATTAGCAACTTGGTAAAATGTAAATAAGAAACATATTTGACAATATGAGCTTATATCATATATCTGAATTTGAGTACCTTTAATTACGCATCATAAAATTATATTGATTATTTTTTAATTTGTATATTTTATAAAACCCGTATCCGGTCAAACTGTAAATCATTTTCATGGATGGATGAAGTATATAATGAATGAATTACATATATGTTTAATAATACTTACCTTATTATATTTCCACTTTTATTGAGAATAATAAAATAATTAATATGAAAAAATAAAAAAAAATATAAATATCTATATTTGTATTTACAAATACAAATTTATATATTGATAAATTAAAAACATATTAAAGAGAGACTAATAAATTAATTAAATATATAATAATTAGTTAGTGAGGAGTGGAGAAATGAATAGTCTTAAATTAATTAAGATATATATTTTTTATTTTTTATATTTTTTGGTATAACAGTTAAAAAATTTGTATTAAATAAATGAAATTAGCAACTTAATAAAATGTAAATAAAAAACACACTTGACAATATGAGCTTATATCGTATCTGAATTTGAGTACTTTTAATTATGCAGTTTTTACATTATTCTAGCATAATATTAGTTAATTCTTAATGTTAATCCTAGCATATGTATAAAAAGTATGAATTATACGTAGCAAACGAATTCATACTCAAAATCTTAAAAATCGTAAAATATGTTGGTTTAATTTACAAGGGTATTTACGATAATTTACAATAAAAATGGCTATAATTTATATAGTGTTATTTTGGTGGCTACTATTTATCTTTCACTATCTTATTTGGCTATTTTGTATTTTGCCTCATATATATATATATATATATATATAGTTTATTACTGCAAAATAATGTAAATAAATATAAATTATTAGAGTAAATTATAAATAATACATATTAATAAATTAATTAAAGAGATAATAATTAGTTAGTGATGGGTGAGGAAATGAATAGTCTCAATTTAATTTAGATATATTTTTATTTGATTTTTTTGTTATCGCAATTACAAATTTGTATTAAATAAATCAAATTAGCAACTTAGTAAAATGTAAATAATAAACATATTTGATAATAATAAACATATTTCCCGTCATCTTAACTAAAATGTTTATTAAATGAATCGAATTATCAATTTAATATGATGTAAATAAGGAATATATTTCACAAATGTGTTAAAAAAAATAATTAAATAATTTCAAGTCGAGTTGACCTATTTTAATTTCATTTTTCACATTATCTCAATTAAAAATGTGTATTAAATAAATCGAATTATCAATTTAATATGATGTAAATAAGGGATATATTTCACAAATACGCTAAAAAAAATTAAATAAATAATTCCAAGTCAAGTTGCAGCTTAAAAATTAAAAAATACGCAACCAATATTAATTAAGTAATCTTCAAATAAAATAATACTCCATCCGTCCACCAAGTACGTTCCCACTTTGACCGGGCACGGATTTTAGTGTATTGTTTGACTTTAGTAGATAGTTTGTAAGTGTATTGAGTGTTGTGTATATAGTGGAGAATGGAGTCCATTTAATTGATGATGTATAAAGTGTATTGAGTAGTTAGTGGAGTAAGGACCCCACATTAATGATGATATATATTGAGTAGTGTGTAGTTAGTTGAGAATGAGACTCACATTATTGATGATGTGTTGAGTAGTGAGTGGAGTAAAGATTGTCAAAAATAAAAAGAAAAGTGGAAACCTACTTCGTGGACGGACCGATAAGGAAATGTGGGAACGTACTTGGTGGACGGAGGGAGTAAACATTAAGTAATTTTTTATGTCTTTGTTACGTTAAAAATAGAAACTGATATATTACAACATATTTATAATGTTTGACATTTATCACATTTGATAACACTATTTTTATTTGAATTGTTTAATTTCATTAAACATTATTAATTCTATTTATATTAAAACCATAAAAATATATTATAAAAAAAAATTCCCCCTACAACACACGGATAAAAACACTAGTTAATTATAATGAAATTTCAAATTGAATATTAAAAAATTGATCAAATTGTAAAGTCAAATATTATTTACTATATTTAAAAAATCAAATTGAATATTTGAATTAAATTGAATTATTCGAATACTATGTAATTATTTAATTTGATTCAATTTATTTACAATCCTGCTTATAGATGGGAAGCATTTTTCTGGAAATACTATAACATTACTATGCAATTAAAGCATAGTCCAGTTGTCTAGAAAAAACTATTGCGCTCAATATTATTCACAGTATATATATATAGGTCAAATTAGCCCAATATTATTCACAATATATATATGTGTGTGTGTGATATATATGATTCATAGGGAGAATGAAGTCATATGTTTCTCTAATAGTATTTGACTTTTATATGTATTTAATATAAATTTAGGTATTACAAACATATATACAGACCGTTGGTGTGATAAAAGCTAATATCGGATGTGCTAATAGTAGTCCGAGACTAATGTAAATGAGTATTATTTTTATTTCAAAGATTAATGACATATCTAATCTAAATACAATTGAAATTAATAAGATTATGTGTAATTGATATTATCCAACGATTGAGTAACAAAGGCAACATATGTATCAATTCACTGCAGCATGAATCACGTTTATGCGAATACGTAGTACTTGAAATCAAATACTCTATTATACTTTATAATATAGAATAATATATATATCGTGGTTTATATAGATTTTACTTTTTTTTTATAATTGGGCTAGTTATATTCTTTAATATAAATCACATGTTATGATCATTTAATTTCTTTTAATTTGCGCTGATCATATGCTTCATATATCGTTCATTAGTTTTATTTTGAACGTTCGTTTCAAATATACGTTCATTCACATGTTATGATCACGATAGAGCTCAAAAGCAAAATTTTAGCATAGGTGCGAAAATTTTTACATTAACTTAAAATTTTGTTATATTCTTTAAAACATAGAAATTATTAAATAGACAATTTTAATTTGAAATTATGTATCTGTATCACATACTTAATTAGAATAATTATGATTCACGACGAAAATGGGGATCGTGATCTATATAGATGGGATTATATATATTTAATTTCTTAAATAAAACCATGCATCATGAAACACGTTGATTTTAATACTGTACTAGTATTAACCATTACCATCAAGATGAATTCAATTTTCAACTTTCCTACTTAACACGTAAATTATTTTAATTGATATATACTTTCTCTAGATCTGCCGCAAGAAAATAATCTCATTTTTATTTAATCGTTCCAATATAATTAAATATTAGTAGGCAATATATATACCATCTTATCTACAAATTTTAGGATTGATATCGCCACTCCCTTTTTAATTACTACTCCCTCCGTCTCACTAAGAGTGGTTTGATTTGACCAAATCTGTGAGACTTTTTTAATCAAATCAAACCAATTTTAGTATTTTAGTGTGACGGAAAAAATACATATTATCTCTGGAACAACACAATGATTTAATTAAGTAATTAGTGTGGTATTTGCATATATAACAAAGGCTCGTCATATTCTTGAGTGGGGATTGTAATTGATGCTTAATTTAGGACACACTAGACTTTAAAATCAATAAAATTCATCAAGAATATTTCATATTTCATTTCTTATTAGAACATGCATCTGAAAATTCACAACCAAAGCTTGAATTATTAGAAGAAATAAAAAAGGTAGTTTTACATGTAGCATAAAAATTGAAAGGTGGAGAGTTGTCTTAGGTAATTGGTTGTTGTAGTCAAGAGTTGAAGGGAGACAGCGACGGCGTAGGCAACTTCGAACTGCTGGATGTTCGAAAGAAGTGCAGAGGGTCGACGAGACTAGCAGTGACAGCGGTCCCGATTGTTGCGCCGTTGCCGCTGTCAACGAATAGAAAAGTCGTTCGCCGGAAAAGGTGAAGGAGCGAGGAAACTTGAGTATAAATTAGGGTTATGATAAATTTTGGGGGAATTTTGGGTGAATATTAATTCTTGGAGAAATAAGGATGAATTGTTGGGCTTCATAATAATTCATAATGTGTGTTTCTTTTAATTAATTAAATGGGTATTTTCCATTAGTTCTCTCTTAATAAGGCCAAACAAGTAGGGATGGAAATCGGGTCGGGCGGGCGCGGATATGGCCAAACCATTTCCGTACCCGCGAAAATAATCCGCGCCCGTGACCCGCGACGGGTATGAGATCCCCACCATACCCGCGACCCGCGGGTACCAGCGGGTTGGCGGATACCCGCGAAATGAAGATTGTAGAATTAGGGTTTTTTCTTAATTCTAATTTAGAAATAAAATAATAAAATAATAAAATAAGTTATTAGATGGGTAGGTTTCGCGGGTTCGTGGGTAGGCTTCGCGGGTAATTCGCGGGTATTTTCGTGGGTAAATTTCGCGGGTAAACGAGTTTCGCGGGTACGGGTATTGCCAAACCATTTCCGTACCCGCGAACTAAACGGGTATTAATTTTAAACCACGAATGTACCCGCGGGTACGAAATGCCCACCAAACCCGCGAATAATCGGGCGGATACCCGCGGGTCGATTGCCATCCCTAGGCAAATTATTGATTAGTATTAATAAATAAAAGTTAGGTTACTTTTCCATTACTAAATAAAATAGGCTATTGACTACAATTACTAAAGTTACTTAATTTGAGTGTGGATTGAAATTTTGAGATCATTAATTAGTCTAAACCTTTAAAATGGAATAAATATGAGAGGAAACATATATGTACAAACTAATTTTATTTCCAAAACTTAATACATGGTGTTGAATTATAACAACGATTTAGTGAATTTTCATAAGGGTTGTGAAAATCATTGTTATATATACATCACAACATATTCATAACAACACTTAGACAAATTGTTGTGTATGAGCCATTTTTTCGTTCAAAACGATTATAGATTAGGCCATAGACTTATAACAACACCTAGACAAAATTATTGTCTATGAACGTTTTTTCGCTCAAAAACAACAGTTTTTATATATTAGACACCGGTCCTGAAAACCACGTTTCTTATAGCGTGTACGTACATGCCATGCAAGTTATGAAATTATAGTAGTAATTAATATGTAACAATATCCATAATAAAAATAAATAATCTCTTATAATATAATCATATTTAAATATATATATATATATATATATATATAGTAGTCATTGTTAAGTATGAGGTATGAATCGGTATGAAATTTCCATTTATATATATATATATGAACTGAGAAATTCATACCAATTTGTACTTTCAATTTTTATATTATTTAAATATGTTTATGTTGTATGATAAAATCCATTTGTTACTAATCATAACCTTTTTTCTCTTTTACTATTTTTAGGCTTTTCTGGCCTCGAAATTATAATAAGAAAAGAAGAAAAAAGATCCATAAGATATTTGCATATATAGATGACAAAGATATATAGATGTCCGGCTCCCAAATATTGTCTAATGTTTGATGTTAACTTGTTTAATAATTTATTCTTTTTAAGATTTCATTTCATATATATCTAATAAAGTTTCTCAAATTATTATAATGATCGATTCTTGTTGCTCTTTACATTTTCTTTAATATCTAATAAATTATAGCGTCTTGAAAAGTAAGTACTTAATTTTCTTCTATAAATATCAGTCCTCTTTTATCTATTATCAACTCACAAAGGAAATTAACTCAGATTCAATTACAGCAATGAGATACATAATTGCTACTCTCCTCTCTCTTGCACTAGTAAGTGCTTTCATATATATCTGTCTTTTCCCTAATTTATACTATGAATGCAGAATGCATGCATGAGTTTATATTAGCTAGCTAGTAATTTCTTCTTCTTTCCTTTTTAATTTGTGATTTTAATTTCTATATTGAAAGTTTCGTTTTCTAACTAGAAATTTTGTGAGACATAATGCAGTTAGGTTATGGTATCGATGCAAGGAAAGATGCAGGAGAATATTGGAAAGGTGGTGTAAAGGAGGAGAGCAAGCAAGTCAATGGTTGTCATACATCATTGGATGAGTCCATAAGCTTCGATGTGAAACCTAAATATGAGGTCTCTTTTGCCAAAGACTTTGACCTAAGGTCTCATACTGGTGATGCCATGTTTAAACACCATGAGGAGAATTTTGTGAGAGAGTTTGAGCCTAGACCAAGTGCCACAGCCTATGTTGGTAATCTCAACCCTAAACTTAGAAAATCTTTTGTCAAAGACTTTGAGCCAAGGCCTAGTGCCACATCCTATGTTGATCATATCAAACCAGTTTCTCATAAATCTGTTGTGAGAGACTCTGAACCCAGACCCAATGTATCATCATATACCGATGATGTCAGTCCCAAGGATGAGAAATCGTATACTGGAGAATTTGAGCCAAGGCCCAATATCTCAGCATATACCGATGATGTCAATTCCAACAATAAGAAAGACTTCGAACCTAGACCTAATGTCTCAGCATTTACTGATGATGTCAATTACAAGGATGAGAAGTCTTATACTAAAGACTTTGAACCTAGGCCTAACATCTCGGCATACTCTGATGAATGATGATGGTGATGTTGGAGTCAAGCCGGAATAAGGAATTCACAAGGATTTGGAGCAAGACCCAAATGTTTATGTTTGAGTATAAGTAAAACCTAAGTATGAAGTTTATTTTATTTTTTTATGAATGATCTTATGTCCCTTGTTACTATTTCGAATGTATGAAAGTGTGTGTGTAAATTCATGTTTTTTCTAATAAATGTAGATCCAATATGTATGTAAGAAAAAGCCTCGGTATGTTCGCTTTCATAGTTGCAATGTACCAATATATAATAATAATAATAATAATAATAATAATAATAATAATCTCCATTGATGGTTTGAAAAATACGTGTTCCTCATGGATGTACTGTTTTATTCTTTATTCTTCTGATGCAGATTAAAATAATGGTTAAATTATTGGAAATAGCATAACAAATATCCAAATTTTGTAAAGCTCATACGATTTTTAAGACATTGTAATTACAATAGGCCCAAGTATATACTACTACAATGTTAGATGCATATGCAGTTAAATTGTCTGAACTGGGGACATGTTATCTTGACAGTCCAGTTCAAACGGCAAATTCTTCTCTGTTTTACCATAATTTAGAGTTTCCATCTGCTACCAACTTAAATAGTAGTAACATGTTTAATTTAGCAGATGATCACAGAATACAAATATATAACAGTGATATGACCAAACACGGAAATTGCAACCAATTCACTGAGAAATCTATCCAGCTCTGCCAAATCGGAGTACAACAAGTACAAATCGAAGGCAAGGTTAAGGCAAGCAACCAAGTTGAGCAAATAACAACGAATCCGTTCAAATACAAACACTAGTATACATGCGTGAACTCAGCGTGCAGCACGAAAAACATAAAATCAATAATGAATTCTTGATGGACCTTCTGAATCATTACTTGATCAACATTCACATCCAGTTGACCTTTGTTGGGCGCTGTTTCCGACATCGATTGTGTCCGGCAGGTATCTTCACATGATCAAGAATATTAGCAACAGGAAAACATGACTGAGAATCATGAGATCAATGCAAATACATGACATCACATGCTGCCATTTTAGTAGAGATATATACTAGTTTTGCTTTCAAATCCACTTAGAAGATAATACAAATGCACAAGTATATTATAAAGATGCAGAACATCATGCAGAAACATAAACCCAAGACGTAATGACATATAAATGCAACTTGATGAAATTATTATTAACATGGGATTTCAATACTCACATTTCTTCCTCTTCTCCAGTCTTCAAGGCATTCTTTGCAATGACCTGAAATGCTTCCTCAACATTGGTGCCTTCCTTGGCTGAAGTCTCAAAATAAGGAATATTTCCTTTTGAGGCACACCAAGCCCGAGCCTTTTTCTCAGATACCTATGGCAAATCAGGCAACACAATGTTTGTCAATTGACAGCTTCCATAATAATTTACATCACATTGCCTCAATCTGCCCCAGCAGGAACGCAGGAAATATTTTACTATGATACAAGCACTGAGTAAATATGGGATGCAAATGGGCATTGCATCAGCTATGCTTGAGTTTATCTCAGTTTAATCAATGAAAGAAACAAGCTATTTCTTATAAAGGTCACTGTGATTACCAAAAAAACTAGCCACCACTGAATATACACAAGTTTCTTAGTCAGAATTCTAAAAAACAGTCAACGGCAAATGGAGCTGCCGGATTGGGGAGGGGAAGCACCGGCAGGGAAAGAAAGGAAACAGAGGCCAACCGGGATGAATAGGGGAGGCAGTGGTGCCAAACAGCGGGTAAAAGAAGGGAGGAGGAGAATTAATACTTTAGTAGGTGGTGGCTTTCAATATGGATATGAATCAGATGTAAATGTATATTTATAATGGGTTGTGCATTGTCTTAGCAACCATATAGTAAATATTACGATAGGTTCCACAACATTTCACCACATCCAAGATATCCAAATGCCTTTGCATAGGTGATTTTTTTTCAATTTCTTCAATGACTCAAATACTATATAAACAATGTCATGGAAATGTGTAACACATGAGTTAAGAGACTACAAACCTAACTAACCCTCTTTACTAATAAATGAAGATGATTTACAGAATCCAACTCTCAGCCTCAAATATACATCTAGAAACAGACAAGGAAGAGACATTACCACTCTACTATTTCCACCATCTACATCAGTCTTGTTGCCAATAACCACAAATGGGAAATTTTCAGGATCTGTTGGGCTAGCCTGCAGAATAAATGATGTCTTATTAGTATTACATTCTCATTCATAGGTTATGTATAAGGAATAAACATATTTTCTTCATCAGTAACATTAATCTTGGCTTCCAATTCAACTGAACTACCCTAGTATTCTAAGCATTCTTGAGTAAAGAAAAAGTTAATAGTTACAGTTACTTGACCACCTCCTCATTTCTATCCCCCAACATAAAATAACCAGAAAAAGGAAGGTGCAGTCCTACAATAACCCACACATATTAATCTAGGATTATCCTTCCCCCCCGATACACATCATAGAGAAATATGATTTCAGAAATCAGGGTTGAAGCATTATAAGAACTAATTTCATGCTCAACAAGGAATAAATTATCTTACAGAAATATGAAATGCGAATGTCAGCTCAAATTAATTTGAAGGGAAAACTGAACAGAAGGAGGACACTCTTACAAGAAAATAAGATCCACACATACCTGAATCAAGAACTCTTCCCTCCAATTATTAAGATTATCAAACGATTTCATGACATTGACATCATAGACAAGCACACAGCAATCCGCACCACGGTAAAAAGCAACCCCCAGACTTTGAAATCTTTCTTGCCCAGCGGTATCCCATATCTACTTATACAAGTACCAGCACATGAGAGGGAATGTGTCGAGGAAGATCCAAGATAGTATCAAGAGAAACAATATAAAAATCAGTGATTTTATTGCATATCCAATATCCACATTGAGCTATATGATGTGATTCTCAGTCTCCTATTTTATCAAGGCATATAGTATTGTTTTTCACAATCCTAATGGTTATAGCATATAATGACTTATCCCTTTCAGAGGAACCCTTTATCAAACTGAGTCAGAATTAAACGTATTGCAGAGGAGCAAAACCTTTCTGTTATGAACGTGGTATATGAAAGTTGAGATTTATGTTTACATGTTCAAGAAAATTTAAACAAAAACAGACAACAGTAATGACCACATGTCATAATTGTTAGAATGATGAATCACGTAGTTTACACATACCTGTAAAGTGAACAACCGGTCCTCAAACTGCACTTCCTTTGTCAAGAAATCTGCCCCAATTGTCGCCTTGTATTGGTTGCTAAACTTCTTGTTTACATATCTTTAATCAAATGTCAAGAAACACATCATGCAAAATGTCACTACCCAGCAGTACATTAATTTTTATTTTTTTTTGTCAGCAATTACTATAATTAATTAGTAAGAATGAGGATACTGGTTCATCAATGAGGTCTTGCCCACCCTGAAAAAAGACATACATTAATCAATTTGCTACCAATCCAAAAAATTGCAACTGAAGCGCACATTTAGACATCATAAGCTACGCTTAACCATAATTCCAGAGTGAAAAACTACTAAACAGATTTGTCTCACTAAGCACAGATAAAAGCTCCACATTATCCAGTGAGTTTGTATATCAGCAAATCATTTCATCACTTTTCTTCACGATGTTTCATCTTAAGTAAATTTCCAAGCTTGGTATTATTTTAACAGAAACAGTAAGCAATGAATTCCACTTCTCATAAATCTCACTTATCCGGTTCATATTTACCGAGTTTTCGATCCAAACTCATGTGACTGAATCCAGATCAATCTGAACCGAACCAATCAGACATCCTAATTTCATCAATATCGCCTATAGAAGTAAAAAGAATAAAAATCAAAAAATCAAACCAAACAAATCCAAAACAGACACCTACCACAAACACACACACACACAGAGACGGGAATTCACAAATGAACAATCCGAGTCTTAGTAAGAGAAAGAAAAAACAGACCCGCTATCACCGAGGATGATGACCTTGAGGAGAGCTCTTCTGCGAGACGGCATGATTTGGGAATCGGGTTGGTAAGTTGACCCGATCTAAGGTTGTGGAATTGTACAAAGCGCAAAAGGCGTCTCTCAGTCTGTATGTGTATCTGTGCGTGCGTGATGCCAGACAGGAGATCCAAATTGAATCCGGGTTATGATTCGATTGAATAGCGATGCTGCTCTTTTCTTTCTCCTCTGCAATTGAATAGTTTCTCTCACTATAAGACAACATAGATGACAGTTGGCAATGGAAGGGATGCCTTTAGCTTAGCTTAGCTGGCCGTTTACGGAATATTCTGTTCCCATCTGCCCTTTTTCTAGCTGGATTATTCTTTTTCTATGTCATTTTTTTGTTTTCCATTTCAACTCTAATAACTAATCTTCCATACAATTTTCTTATCACATAAACATTCATTAGGTTAAGGGCTCGGTCTGGACTTAGACTCTGAATTTCTATATATTTTTTATTTTAGCATGAGACTATATTGAACACTTATACATAGATTTGGTAACATGCTAGTGAACAAACAAATTCAAACATGTTTACAAACTCAACGAGTCAAATATTGTTAGGCTCGAATTGAGCTCAATTTCAAAATTGGACTTGAACTTAACTCGTTTACTGTCAAGCCGAGTTTCAAACAAGTTTTCTTTTTAAATCTCAGTATCAAATAGCTCGTGAGTATGCCTATTCGTTTACAACAACCACAGTCGAAACCTATTTAAGAATTTACAAATTTGTTGTGAATTATGTGTATATGTAAAATACTATTAATGTGCATCGAATTTTTATTGAGATTGAAATCATCCTAGATAATTGAGTTAAATTAGTTATATATATAGAGAAAGAAATGTAAATACAGACGAAGCTTAATAAATCTAAAAGATTATGAAATGCAAGTTACAATCATACAAAGTTAACTAACCAAAAAGTATGTGAACTAACAAAAGATGGGAGTATTTTCGTATTGATATGTATAGAATAATCACATGTTAGCCTAATTAATTCGAAATTACAAATTTTACAGAAAAATTTATAATCAGACCTTTTTTACTCTAAAAGGCTGGACCAAAGCAACTTGAATCCAATAAGTTTATCCAAAATCGAGTAAGTTGTCCTGATTTTTTTTATAAATATGTTGAATTTTCTATAAAAGTTTTACTTATCATACTTACTATTGAATCAATCACTTAAGGAATATAATTATAACACGTATTTGTTACTATTATATAAATATTTTTTATATTTACATTTACTTAGATTTTTTGATAATGTTTAAATTAAATTTATGACTATATGTAAAAAATTATATTGTGCATATTTTTCTATAAATATAATCATTAAAAAATATAAATTCATCTTAAACATTTTCTTAATCTTTCTAACTCCATTATTAATTTTAACCATAAATGCATATTTTTTAGCATTTGGTCAGTTCTTTTAGAAGATCATATCACGTATGGAGTTGGGAGATGAGAAGTAATTAAAGAAAGCCGCAATTTATATTGGCTTCTCATTCGATGTTTGAGATAGGCCAAAGAATAAATAGGCATACGAATAGTATGAGATCCTCAGTTTACTGCTATATTTCAGACGTTCTCTGTCTTAATTTATCAAATGACTGACTGACGTGTCTTGTAAATGATAATAATCATGTCGTCTTCTCAAAACATTAACTAAATATTTGAAATATACTTTGGTTGACAAACTAGGTATCCGGATCATGTACCAAAATATTAATCTAAATTTAGTAAATGACAGTTGATTTCCATTGTTGTAGGAGACTCATGGAAGAGGGTCCTAGAGTCTTCTTCGTTGAATTCACCATCTCCTTCCCTTAATTCCCCACTTAGCTTAGGACCGTACTACTCTCTCTCTCTCTAATTTCTTCAATTCAAATCTCACTTAATTGTCCGAGTTCAAAGCAGAGGTCGCCTTTATCTCGATTAGGGCTATTGCATTGGAGATCGTCGAGCTGTTCTAATGCGTATACTCGAAATCAAGGCGCCGCCGTCGCCATCTACTCCGTCGCCTCCTCCACCTGCTGCTTCATCACCTCCGCCCGCATCCTCGCCTCCACCACCGGCGTCACATCCTCGGCCCGCATCCTCGCCTCCACCACCGGCGTCACATCCTCCGCCCGAATCGGAATCGATCTCCAATCCGTGGGAACCGCCGTCGTCTGGTCATGATCATACGGAAGCTATTGTAGGGGCTGCGGTAGGGTTAGGGTTGTTCTTCCTCTCCCTCTTCATCATCGTTTGCTTTTGTTGTTGTCGAAAGAAGAAGAAACAACCCCCCAAGATTGGTGATAATAAGCATTATTATCAAGACAAAACTTACAACGCAGGTACACTACTTGATTTCTATAAATTTTTTTATTAGAGTTCTTATTTTTAAGATACATTTTTAGGCACAATCAGCTTTATTTAATTTCAATTATGCAGAAGTAGGGTTTATATGAAAAGAGGTACATATAGTTGGTTAATTGCTTTAGTTTGATAATGTGCCCAAAAAATGTACATATACGAACAAAATGACGCATGATTTAGTGAAGGTAAATAGGTAATTATATATAGTAGTGAATTAGCAAATCTAAAAGTTAGTCAATAAAAGTAACAAATCAAAATTATAGCCACATTTCAGTTGACATAATTGGATAATAAAGAGCATTTTTAAATAAAATGATTAATTTTAGTATTGTTATATTAATAAGAATTTTTTGAATTTGATGTGAGACAATTATCACTACTTTTAATTACTATTAAGATTAAAAATAATGGGACTCAAAGTAAGATGAGGCAAAGAAAGAAATAATAAAACACAAATAATAACTACAAGTATTAGATGATATATGAATTTAAGTTATTTAAGCATGAATCATACTATTTATATTTAATATGAATTATATGATTCAATATTCATGTTCAAATGGATAAAATTTACTAAATGAGATTCAATATTCATTTTGAGTCTCATAACTAAATATTAACAATTTTTTTTTTACTTATTTTATATTTTAATTTTATATGTTACACACTTTAATTTTAGGGGAAATAGTTTAATTTAGCCAAATTAATATAGCAAACACAAATTTTAACCATCTCTAATTTTATAATGAAATAGTAACCATTATGTATTTATTTTTCTTTTATTTCCCTTTTATTAATTAATTAAAAAAACTATTCTTCCATAATTATTGTTTCTCCTTTAATTATTTTTCATCGGTGTATTGTATTAATAAATTATTATTATAAATTCATGTCTAGGGTTCATATGGTAGGGTATAGTATTTAATTATAAACCAAATTTTATTTTTAAATTCTGTAGTATTTTGAAGGAATTAATTAGATGGAGGGTATTATAGATATAGAAGGCTAGATTTATGGTTTTTTTTATACGTGTGGCTATTATTTGAGTTTACTATAACAAAATGGTTATTATAGAATTTACCCCTTAATTTTATATGTAATGTTACTTAGTATTAGGAAAATTGAATATGGAATCCAATCCAAAAAATTTATATACCGTTAAATTGAAATTTGTATTTAGTTTTTAGATATTAATAAATATAATAATGCGTAATATTTCAGAGTCATCATATTATTACAATAAAAACCAAAGGCACTGGCAAAGCAACGCGCCTTACTCCTCCATGGACGGCGGCGGCAGCATGAAGTATTCCCCGCAGCCGTTAGGGCGGGACACGGAGCACTGGATGGCAGGGCCGCCTCCACCGATGATGAGCTGTCAGAGCTCGGCGGGATTCTCAGGGCCTCCACTTCCTCCTCCGCACCCAGCGATGGCGTGGACCGGGCACAACCAAAGCACCTTCACGTACAACGACCTGGCTGCGGCCACACACGGCTTCGCACAGGCGAACCTCCTGGGCCAGGGCGGTTTCGGGTACGTGCACAAGGGGGTGCTGCCCAACGGCAAGGAAATCGCCGTCAAGAGCTTGAAGTTGAACAGCGGGCAGGGGGAGCGCGAGTTCCAAGCCGAGGTCGATATCATTAGTCGAGTTCACCATCGCCATCTCGTGTCGTTGGTAGGCTATTGCATCTCCGGTTCACAACGGATGTTGGTTTACGAGTACGTCCCTAACTCCACCCTCGAACATCACCTTCACGGTACGTGCGCATGTCAGTGTCTTATACTTCATTTGTCTCATTATTTATGATCTATTTAAGTTGACTATACTGTGAGAGTTTTTTATCAAAATAATTCCGAGTAATAGGATTGATGGAGTATTGTTGTTCTTGTATTAAATGATGAACGTTATAAAATTGTTGTGATATTTGTTTAACGTAGGACCTGACCAGCCAACTATGGATTGCGCAACAAGGCTCAAAATTGCTTTGGGAGCAGCCAAAGGGTTTGCTTACCTTCATGAAGACTGTAGGTTTTTCTTTCTCAATGCTACGTCATATTATGATCAAATTCATTTATTACTATGTGTGTGACAAATTAAAAGTATATATATGATTATACAAAATGAACATGCATGCAGGTCATCCTCGCATTATCCATAGAGATATTAAAGCTGCAAATATTTTGCTTGATAACAACTTCGAAGCAAAGGTATACTAATTGATGGCTATATATATATATTTGCTCTATCAAAGCAACAACAACGATTTTTCTTATAATATATATATATATATCGAATTTGATGAATCTCAAATATTAATTGGAGCTAGCATGCATGCAGGTGGCTGATTTTGGATTAGCGAAGCTTTCTTCAGATAACAATACTCACATTTCAACTCGTATAATGGGAACATTCGGGTGCGATACATCATATATGTAGTTTCATTAATAAAAAAAATATAAAGTTATATCATATATAAAATAATCGACATTATTAAGAAAACTAATTAAGGGGATTAGTTAAATGAAATGAATGGATATACACACACTGCAGGTACTTGGCGCCCGAGTATGCTTCAAGCGGGAAGCTGACTGAAAAATCGGACGTGTACTCTTTCGGAATTGTTCTTTTGGAACTTATAACTGGACGGCGCCCGGTCGATATCACTAGGGATGACGATGACGATACTCTAGTGGATTGGGTACGTAATTAACTAGTAATTAAGTAAAGAAGTAACAATTAAGTGAGTGTTAAGTAATAATAAAAATATGATGCTGATTATGAATGCAGGCTAGGCCAATTTTGATGACAGTGGCAGACGGAGGAAGCTACGATGAGTTGGTGGACCCACGCCTTGGTAAAAATTACGATCATGCTGAAATGGTGCGTATGCTGTCCTCCGCTGCTGCCTGCATTAGACAATCTTCTAGAAGGCGCCCTAAAATGAGCCAGGTACGTTACTAACTAATTGGTTTCTTTTCATTAAATAAAAGTAAATAATTAGTATATAAACAAATGAAATACTAGGTTGTAAGGGTATTAGAAGGGGACGTGTCGTTAGATGATGTGCACGAAGGGATGAAAGTACTGCAGGGTTCATTGTCAGCGAGCAGCTCCGAGTACGACTTGCAAAAACTTTTAAAGCATAATCAAGATACGAGCAGTGAGGTGGCATCAGTTTTAAGCGACTATTCTCAATCCGGTTCCGAAATCGGAGGAGGACCCGCCCCGCCCGGAGACCGCTAGCTACCACTCCCGGCCCCGGCCCCCTCATTCATTCATTCTTCTTCTTCTTCCTCACTACATACCTTGACTATAATAGTAGCTAGCTAGCTAATTTATAAATCAAACTTTACACCAAATTCATTTTGCATGCATGCTTTATGCTTATATACTTTAGACATTGTTAATTTCAGAATGTTAACTAAGAAAGTTAGGATGGATGCATTTCTTTTTATTATTATTTGTTGGTTTTCTGATCAATTAGGTTGGTGCATAGTAGGGTAGAGATTCATTAGGGGTCTGTCTGTTGTAGTGCAACCAACTTTTCATCATTAATTAAGAACGATAAATAAATGCAAGTTGGCTGATTATATTGAAGAATAAAAAAAAGAAAAAGAAATTGCGAAGCGCTTCTTTTGTGTGTGAATTTTTGCTTTAATTTGCGATGTGGACTGGGAAGAAGTAAATAAGAAAAACTGACTGATATTTATATTAGAGGTAAAATATAAAGTACCGAAATAAGATAGTGAAAGATAAATAGTAACCACTAATATAACATTATATAAATTATAGTTATTTTTATTATAAATTGTCATCAATATCCTTATATATTTATTTTTTAGCATTTTGAATATGAATGCGCTTGCTAGGTATGATTCATATATTTCATACATATGTAGTAATATTCATACAATTCACGTATGAATGGTATGAATCACTAAAATCATACTATTCATACACAATATCTAAATATTATTTATTTGGATTTTTTTGTTGGTGTAGTTTGATTTTATATTTTTGATAATTTGTTATTGTTAGTGATGTGTTGATTATTGGTGTGGCTTCAATTTTGTTTGTAAAATAAATTTTGATTGTCATATTGATGGTGGTGAAATTTTTTTAACCGATCGACAAACTTTTCATTTTTTTAGCATTTTGAGTATGAATCCAGATTGCTATGTATGATTCATACTTTTCATACTTATATAGTATTATTATTTATTCAAATCACGTATGAATGATATGAATTATTAAAATCATACATATATGCGAGGATACATCGGTGAAGTATTTAAAAAGGTATTTTTATCCCAAAAATTAAAAAATAACTAGAATTTATATACTATTATATTAATAGTTTTATTTATCTTTCACTATCTTGTATTACTATTCTCTATATTTAACTCAATATTATGACAGGGAGTTGACAAATGCTATTAGGCATTGCAGTAGTTGACAAATGAACCCTGAAAAAAATAAACAATAGAAAAAGATTACTTATCAAAATACATTGGAAAAAAATGAATGTGGGATAATAAATTTGTGAATAACCTAAAAAGGCAAAATAGATAATAAATTTGTGGCTGGAAGAAATATAATTTAAAATATTTAATAAATGAAATATATATGTGCATAAAGGATTTTTTGATGTATCATTCAATTTAACAAAACGTACGAGGGCAAACTGATATCCTTTTTTGTTCATGTGTAATTTCACGCAATGTATAAAGTAGTTGCATAATATTAAGAGTAATTTCATCCTATAAAGATGATAATCTTTTAAAAAGTACATAGGTGTTATTTTTTAATTTTTCGATATGTTTATTATTTTTCCAATTTAAAATGAATATTATAAATTTTACATCTGCATAAAATTATCGGACATTCTGAACCAACTATTTGGTATTTTCATCACAAGTTGCTTCATTAAACAAGGATAAATTGTTTTTCCAATATAAGCGCAATTAACTGGATCAACTAAAATCTGAGAACTATATATAATTCGCAGAAATTGTATTCTTACTTCTGTAAATTTAGGTGTTATTTGGTAGGTTAGATATGATACGATGAGATTAAATTATCTTGTTAAATCATGCGTTTTGTAACACATGTGATAATATTAGACAATAAATTTAAATAGTGAAATGAGGGGTCTTTATTGCTCAAAACAAATAGTTGACTCTTTAAATATCAAGGACTATGGTGTCAAGTTATAACCTTTGATTTTTTTGCTGTGTCATCTCTTAATGAAAAAGCAAAAAAATATTGATATTAATTGAAAAATAATTAAACAGTTTAATTATAGTTAATTAATTGGAAAAAAAACGTTATTATGATGTCATCAACTGTACAAGTGAAGTGGGAGTACCGAATTTACCCTTCCGCACCATCGATTGACCCCTCACTAACCTTATTAACATCACTTAAGCAAATCTTCGGTTGTTCGTCAAGCTGCATCTCTGAACCCATACACAGAGAGAGAGAGAGGAAGGGAGAGAGAGATCTGCACAAATAGAAACAGCATTAGAGGATTCGTATCATCTCTTACACTTGTATATTCGGACAGGCAACGAATAATCTTATAAGTTTGTTTCCTGTTGAACCCCACGCAGATCTTTCACAATGGCTCAAACTCTTGTGAAGAAAGACGATGATCGCGACGAAGAAGGTGCGTTCCTCGACCTCTATTATCTGATTACTCACATTTTCTTCTCATTCGAGCTCAATTAAACCTCCCGATTACATATTTACATTTCGGATTTCTTTTAGGGGAATTTGCAATTTGCTGTTACATAGTTATGTTCATTCAGATCTGAGATCTGTTTGGATTGGGAATTTCGGGAGGGTATGATTTGTGTTGAATTTGGATGCTAGTAAATCTTATACACTGGATCCATCACTCAATGGGTCCCCGATCCCTTCTTGAAATGTGCAAATTATGTGTTTATTGGATTTGCAACTGTTTAAGACTTTTGAAATATGCTTTCAGTTTGTATTTTGGTGGCGTTAAGTCTAACAGTTTATTATTACAGCTTTGATTACGTACTCTTTTGCATAACTTAATTGAGCTTTAAGATCTGTAGTTTCTTCTGCATTATTGGTGTCATATGAATAGTAGTAATATAATTACTACTTTTAGACAAGCGTACTAGGCTGTCTGATAATGCTGATCAATTAGAGGCTGGGCCAACCGATTTTTATTCTTATGATTTCATGTGCCTGCTTCCATTTGGAGGACGCTGGGTTAGCCACATTTCAAGCATCATTAAATATATCCAACTACTCTGGTTGAGAGGATATTGTCTTGTGCCATGTGGATGATTCATTCATAATGCAAATATACCATGAGGGTGCCTGATAGCTTAGAGGGAATGGAAATATGTATGGGTATAGTCGTAGTAGGGAATAGATGTCATTGCCTACCATTTGGAAATGGAAATTGGCATTGCTGAATGAATCCTGCTACATGAAGTAGACTGCCTGTGTTTCATTAAACCCCCATAGGGAGCATGCCCTCAGTCATTAATCAGTAATCATAAAAATTCATCCGCATCTGCAAGGATAGTTCACAATGTTGTTCTTGTGGTGCATTCATGAGCTAGATATATTATTTTATTGCTGTAGAGGGTAATATAAGTATGTTGATTGCAGCTGATTATTCACCATTTTTGGGGATTGAGAAGGGTGCGGTATTACAGGAAGCTAGGGTTTTTAATGACCCTCAGTTAGATGCAAGGCGATGCTCACAGGTAGTGATTGCTTGCTATTTCATTTGATCAAAGTTTTTAACTTTTTACTATTTTATATTTCTCTAATCTGGAGGTTTGATTTTCTTTCTACTAGGTCATCACGAAGCTTCTGTATCTTCTTAATCAAGGAGAAACATTTACAAAGGTTGTACTCTGAAGCTGTTACAGACTCTTGATTTCTTTCTCACTCATGCATGTACACTCTGTAGATATATTAGGCCTTTGTGCTCCTGACACACTTGTAACTTAAACTGTACAAAGTCATTTGATCATACTACAGGAGGATTACAAAATGTTGCTTTGCGAGTATGTTTGGAACTTCAGTACGGATAGCGATTCAGTGACCCCACATTGATTTATCTTTTCATAGTTTAGAATTGTTATTTTTTCTATAACACCTTCCTTTATCCAATTCTAGGTTGAAGCCACAGAAGTATTTTTTGCTGTCACAAAGCTGTTTCAGTCCAAAGATATTGGTTTGAGAAGGATGGTTTATCTAATGATAAAGGAGCTTTCTCCCTCTGCTGATGAGGTACCTTGAGGAATTGTTTCCTTTTGATATTACATTGTGATTCTCTTAGAGTCTTACACTGACAGCTCTGATCCTAGAAGTTGTTCAAAACTAAATTAATTCTTTTACCGGCATTGAAGGTTATTATCGTCACAAGCTCCTTAATGAAAGACATGAATAGTCGCACTGATATGTACCGAGCAAATGCAATCCGTGTCCTTTGTCAAATTACTGATGGAACACTGCTGACACAAATTGAGAGATACTTAAAGCAGGCTATTGTGGACAAAAATCCAGTTGTTGCAAGTGCCGCCCTTGTGAGTGGTATTCATCTGCTGCAGGTATTAATTGGATCTCTGAGAATTAAACCTGTTTTGCTTACTTTTCATGGTTAGTGTACTCATGAGTATAATAACAGACGACTCCGGAGATAGTCAAGAGATGGAGTAATGAAGTACAAGAAGCTGTTCAATCACGCGCTGCACTTGTACAGTTCCATGCTCTTGCTCTGCTGCACCAGGTAAGATTCAATAGTCTATGTAGTATGTTGTACACGATAGAATAAAATTCAGCCATTTGGGATTTATAAACTTACTTCACTCCCAACCTGTAGAAAATGCAAGAGCACTATACCATATATGCAAGTTAGATTTCTAATCTTTGATAGCTATCAGTTTTGTAAAGGGTCTTCTTTTGGGCACCTAACCTCAATTATACTGCATGTTGAATCCTTACATTCTGATCATTGATTAGCTTTCCCAACTTCTCTGTACACATCGTAAGTGTAAGTATATATTGCACTTATTAAAAGATCTTTTGAAATAATTATAGACAAGCTTATACAATTTCAGTAGATGGAAGACAATATGTTACTCTCATTACGTTATTAAATTCTTATACTTCTTGTTCTCTGCAAGCTGTGATTGTTGTTTCTGTCCTCTTATGAAGCCTCTTTAGTCTTTAGGATTGTCTACTTTTTATAAAAAGGTTTGGCTTGCTCAATGTTTTATGCACTTTGTCCTGTTTGGCAAGTGCAACCTTGAACTTGAAGTATTTATTATCATTGGCTGTGTACAGCTTGCTTACATTAATGTTAGTGCTTCACCTGAAAAGGACTTGTTCTGTTTGATTTGATTGACACATCATATTATTGAATTTGCAGATACGACAAAATGACCGGCTGGCTGTTAGCAAGTTGGTGTCGAGCTTGACAAAGGGAACTGTTCGGTCTCCTTTGGCTCAATGCCTCTTGATTCGCTACACTAGTCAGGTGCTGTTCATACTGATGTGGAGCTGCAAAGCAACACTGTTGTTTTGATTTTCTTCAAGTATTAATTATGCATCTGTTGATTGAGCTGCATAGGTTATCCGTGAGACTGGTGTTAATTCTATGAATGGAGACCGCCCATTTTATGATTATCTTGAGAGCTGTCTCCGCCATAAAGCTGAAATGGTTATATTTGAAGCAGCCAAAGCAATCACTGAGTTGAGCAATGTCACAACCAGGGAATTGACTCCAGCCATAACTGTTCTACAACTTTTCTTAAGTTCTTCTAAGCCTGTGCTAAGGTTTGCTGCTGTTCGGACATTGAATAAGGTTGGTGCTTGATATGAATAAGTTATCGACTGTAAAGGAACTCTGTTTTTGTGATTGAGACAACACTCTACCAATTTGTTGAACATAGGCAAATAATTATTGCTGGTTTACCTTTAAGTTTCATTCACAATCCGTTGTCTGATTTGACATTGTTGAGTAACCAAATGGCAGGGATTCTAAAGTAGGAGACTCATCTCAATTGACTTAAATCTATCTTACTGCATGGATTAGTGTGGAAACAACTTTAACATGATGGTCTCTTATTTTCAGACAGAATGAAAATTTTGACACTTGCTCAAGCAGCATGGTTTTGGGCTGACAATAGTTCCCAAGAATTTGTGTTAAATATCGATATTCCTAGTTTGAAATATTCTTATATTTATATTGTCTAAAACTCTACTAAAACTTGAAGATCGACTCAGAATGTTCTTCTCCTTTAGCCTTGTTAGCTATAATGATGTCATCTATAAGAACAGGTTTCAAATGTTTTTTTTCCTTATGATGTATTATATGTGTGAAAGAAGTTGCATCATGGATTCCATGCCCTAGATGAGTCTGCTGTCATGTCTTGTCTTGAGTGTAGAGTGTTGTTACATTTAGCTTCCATAGTTCTTTTTTAATTGTGACCGTGTTGTACACCTCATTTGTAATAGTAATATATAAATTTAGCATTTTCACTTGTTTTTTCACGAATTTCAAACTTCAAATGCATGCAGGTGGCTATGACATATCCAATGGCTGTCACAAACTGTAATATAGATATGGAGAGTTTGATCTCGGACCAGAACAGAAGTATAGCTACTCTTGCCATTACCACACTGCTCAAAACTGGCAATGAATCTAGTGTTGATCGCTTGATGAAGCAGATCACAAATTTCATGTCTGACATTGCCGACGAATTCAAGATTGTTGTGGTGGAAGCTATAAGATCATTGTGTCTGAAGTTCCCTCTCAAGTACAGATCTCTGTGAGTAAAGTTCACTTGAAACTAAACATTAGAACCCTTTCTTTAACAATATTTGGTGTTGCTGTATTATTCATATTTAAATATGAATGCCTAATAATGTGTGTTCTTGTAGGATGAATTTCTTAAGCAACATATTGAGAGAAGAGGGTGGGTTTGAGTACAAGAAAGCAATTGTTGATTCAATTGTGATCTTAATTAGAGATATTCCGGATGCAAAAGAAAGTGGACTGCTCCATTTATGTGAATTTATTGAGGATTGTGAATTTACATATCTATCTACCCAGGTTGACTTATATCATTCTAGCACTATTCCTTCCTTCGAGCGCTCTTCTTTGTTTCTAGCATATATGTTTTTAGTTTTAACTTAGTTTTGTTGCTTTGTTGTTTTTCCAGATACTTCACTTTCTTGGGAATGAGGGACCCAAGACATCAGACCCCAGCAAATATATCCGCTATATTTACAATCGAGTAATACTTGAGAATGCTACTGTTCGAGCCGGCGCTGTCAGCACACTGGCAAAATTTGGTGCCCTGGTTGATTCACTGAAGGTAATACTATACCTGTGTTTGCCAAAATTATGCTTAATAATAGTCTTTTACTAACTAAAAATCATTATGATCTTTGCTGCAGCCTCGCATATTTATTCTATTGAGGCGCTGCCTTTTTGACAATGATGATGAGGTCAGTTAGGCTCGAACGAAATTTGCACCTTTTTGTTGAATTAGTTTTCTTATTATCTCATGACATAAATGAAGTTTGAACAAGTATAAACGGATATGATTGAGGATTGTCTGGTCTTGTTAATGGACAAGGGAAATTAGTGATTATATTGAAACCATCAAATATCAATAGATCCCAAAGCTGAAATTCTGAATTGCTTCTGGCCAAGTAGATATCTTCCAAATACTTTGGTCCACTATTCCTGTTACTGCATTTAAAGCTGGAAATTATTTTGAACTTTGTATTATACTTCATTGTGTTTGCTTGGGATGAGTACCTCCTTCATGTTATGTGTAGATTGTAAGATCTAGTCAGCTGGGAAGTGACACAACCTATAACTGAAATCCTAACCTATTATCATTCGATATCACACTCAGATGCTACTGGGAATTATTGCATGGATTTCTATATAATTATACTATTGACTCCCTTTTCTAATGATATGTATAACATTCTGTATGCAGGTTCGAGATAGAGCTACTCTGTATTTGAACAGTCTTGGTGATGGTTCAGTTGCTGAAACTGACAAGGATGTCAAGGAATTTTTGTTTGGATCACTCGATATACCACTAGCAAATTTGGAGACTACTTTGAGAAACTATGTATGTATTTAACCTATCAGTGCATACTTGAGGGTTGTATTATATTAGCCTTTGCATTTGAATACCAGCTAGATTTCCATAATCATTTTCTTTCTTTCAAGATTCATGATCTCATTCATTATCCTGGAACAGTCACATAATCCTTCAGAAGAGCCTTTTGATATCGATTCTGTACCCAGAGAGGTTAAGTCTCAGCCACTTGTTGAGAAGAAGGCCCCAGGCAAAAAACCAACTGCTTTGGGTGCTCCACCACCTGCGCCCACTTCTGCATCTGATACTTATGAAAGGCTTCTCTCCTCTATTCCTGAATTTGCAAATTTTGGAAAGCTTTTCAAGGTTAGTGGATAACTGAGAGACATGATTCATTCAAATAATGCCTTTTTGTGTTTAAAGTCCAATGATTTTGATGTTCAATGTTTTTTATCAGTCATCATCACCAGTGGAGCTCACAGAAGCGGAAACTGAGTATGCAGTTAATGTTGTCAAGCACATATATGACCAGCATGTTGTGTTTCAGTACAATTGCACAAATACAATACCAGAACAGCTACTTGAAAATGTACAGTTCATATTGTTAGATGCTTTTTAATCGACCTTTACTGTATTGTATTCCATTTATAAAGTCACTCTGTTCCTGCTGCTAGGTGACTGTTATTGTGGATGCTTCTGAAGCTGAGGAATTCTCTGAAGTAGGAGTCAAATCCTTAAAATCTCTTCCTTATGATACACCAGCTCAAACGTTTGTGGCATTTGAGAGACCTGAAGGTGTCCCTGCAGTTGGCAAGTTTTCTAACACGTTGAGGTTCACAGTGAAAGAGGTATATACTCCTTAGTTGGTTTGATCATCTCTTAAATGCCACGTGCAGGATGATATCCAAAACATCAAAGATCATCTTTATCTGGATGCAGATTAATTTGTCATTTACGTGAATATATCATTTGATCTATAGCTCCCCTACTCTTGTTTATGTTTATTCCCTTCACAAACTTGTTAAGGTTGATACCTCTACTGGGGAGGCTGAAGATGATGGTGTGGAAGATGAATACCAGCTTGAAGATTTTGAGGTGGTTTCCGCTGATTACATTCTAAAAGTGGGTGTCTCTAACTTTAGAAATGCATGGGAAAGCATGGACCCAGAATCAGAGCGCATAGATGAATATGGTCTTGGGCCCCGCGAAAGCCTCGTGGAGGCTGTTAATGCAGTCATCAGTCTTCTTGGCATGCAGCCTTGTGAGGTAGGTTCCTTGCAATCTTTCATTTCCTTAAGAGAAATAGCCTTCCTACTTGTCCTTGAAGCAACGATTATGGGCGTAGCGTAACCGTGTAAAAGTGCGCGATTTCTTAGAAAGTTGATAAATTTTTGTTTGGTCCAGGGCACAGAGGTGGTCGCAAGCAACTCAAGATCGCATGCATGTTTATTATCTGGTGTGTACATAGGCAATGTGAAGGTGCTGGTTCGTTTATCGTTTGGAATGGATGGGAGTAAAGAGGTAGCTATGAAATTAGCTGTGAGATCCGAGGACGTCAATGTCAGTGAAGCCATTCATGAAATAGTTGCTAGTGGATAGGGTCGTGTGTCTCATACTTTATTTTGTAATTTCTTGGTCGAAGATACACTATATTCTTTTTATAGAGATTTTGTTGTGGGAGTGGGATTATTATAGTTTAAAGGAGGGGGTCAAGTTGTGTATTACGTTTACTTTCTGCTACTCTGGCTGAAAATATGACTTTCCTGAGCATTTATTTGTTAATTTTCATATCATATCGTATCGTATCCCTACTCGAGTATTGGATGACAATCTATGCCGTGACGACTCTACCTAAAGTTGAAAATATTTATTTATCAAACAAAAGGCATTGTATTGGAAACAAATGTAGTAACTAATGTATATTTTGACGTACACTTTTATTTATAAATTTTACTAAACGATTTAGGAAGTGAGGATAATGAGTACAATTTATAATAATACTATAAAAATCAAACATATTTCACTAAACGATTCCAGGCCTTAATCTTCTGTTTGGATGGATAATTTTGGACAGTGCTGAAGCCAAGAATTTGGAATAACCTTAACTAGGATCCGAACGCAAGTCAAATATGAAATATGTAATTTTGAAATTATAAAATCTTAACAAGATTGCACAAAAAATATTCCGTTGCCGGGAATCGAACCCGGGTCTCCTGGGTGAAAGCCAGATATCCTAACCGCTGGACGACAACGGAATTCATAACTTTACTAAATAATAATATGTTTAACTACATCAACATTATGAGGATTTCTATGTGTAATAAAAACTTTATATTTCAAAGTCCTAACTCACAATCAATCTACTGTCCCAAACTAAAACTTGTAAATGACCCAAAAGTAAATCAAACGTTGTTCAAGTCTCTAAACTTCATATGTGATTTCAACTAACTTTTTCCGCACATATAAAAATATATGATGAATACGAGCATATGACAAATTCTAGAAAAACAAACTCACTACTAAACAACTGATACTAAAAAACCAATACAACAATTCAATAAATCAATCAAAATTTGATAAGCCTAAGAATAAAATTACGAAGAAGATGAAAAACAAAATTTTCCGAATATTGATAGGAAAGCACCAAGAAAGATCAGATGTTTGATGATATCTAGATGAGTCGAGTCGACTACTCAGGCTCCGGAGTGATCCATTGGAGTTGTAACAATTTGGCCATCCTTATATACATGGATGTACTGCTGTGGTAAAGGATGCTCTCCCTGCACAAAAACAAAAACAGATTGCACTAAGATAGCTTGAAATAATATCACAAGGAAAAAAGAAAAACAAGAAGAGTTTGCATTGCTTAGTCATGTCATATATGTTGTCTATTTCTAAAATTGCTACTTAGTGCTGCTATATGGCCAAATAGAGAAACTGAAATGTACCCAATCGCCATCTGCTTCAGATGCAGGTACTAATACGTTTACTTCGGATGACTTGGCCGTAGTTATGGAAGATTCTAAGGAATCTTTGCTCAAGTATAGTTGGCATCCTGCAGTGTTGTCAACTGAAATTGTAGGAGCCACTCCCTGTCAACAGCCGATACTTCATTTTCATTGTTGATGATTGATGCTTATTTTTCAAGACTATATAAACAAGAAAGAGCTTCACATTTGGAGCAGAAGACAAGTGTTACCTGACATTGCACCTCCACGGAACTACAGTTGACAAGCTCACAAGCTGCCACAACATCCTAGTCCATGATGAACGAGTTAGTTATGGCATTTTGAATTCTGATAACCAGTTCCCGGGTTTAGAATAAGTTCCTTAGCTTACCTTGAATACTAGCCCCATCTTAGTACACTTGTCCAATGTAATGTTGTTCACTTTCCCTGCATATTATTGAGTTTTTTAAGTTAAGAGACTCCAAATGTTTATTGTGGCAGATTTGTTGTCATACCTTGGATCTGAAGAACAGAATCGTTGCACCCAAAAATGTAAACTGTCTGCTTTGAATCACAATCATCTATTACTAAATTTTTCTGCCCTATTTGATTCTCCACCACCCATCTGAAAGCAGAGAAATCTGATTCACTAAGGAAGCACATGTACAGCACTATCTATGCCTATGTATAACTTGTATCTGCACTTACTTACGACCAAGTTCAAGCTCAAATTTAGGAGGTCCTGTCTTGGGATTAGAAGGTGCTCTAGAGCGATTTTCTTTCTCAACAGCAGAAACGACACCAGATCTGTCTGCACGGTTCTTGCTTTTCATATCAGCAGTGACCTTTCTCAAACCTTGTAATGAAAAACAAAGACATTGAATAACTAACAAGTCCAGTAAACATATATAAATAGTGGGACGGAAGAATGTTAATTTCCACAGTCCTCTGAGTCTCTGACCTTTGCAGTGCAGGTACCTCAGAGATGATAAAGAACTCAGAAACTTGAGTAGACATAAATAGTGGAGTGAAAGAGAGGTGAATACCAGAAGTAACTGGCTTTCCAGAATTAATTTCTGCGAAAACAGCAGACATTCCTTCTTTAGGTCGGGATGATGAAGACTGTGCAGAAAATGAAGCAGTTGGAGGTTGCGGAGGAGGAGGGCCGCCCCGACTAGAACCTATAGTCTTCCCCGTGGCGCTCCAGACAGGACCTAATGGGTAATGGGCCTTCACAAAATCTCTCAACCCAGGTACAAAGAGCTCCTTCAACACTTTTACCCACTCAATATGATTCGGGTCTTTGTTCTTGTACTCTACAAGAATCTAGGCAATCGATAAAATCATATCAGAGCTTAACATTTGATTTATCATTCATAGATTTGTCGAATTTCCTTGCATGGTGCACAAAGAGAAAACTACATTTTCACATCAAAAGCAAATGTGAACATGACCAGGTGAAGCCTATAGATATATAAGAAATGTTTCCTGTATACAATGCTTTTACAGTTTACACTAGTTTTTGAAGGAATAAAAAGGACACTAGCTTGTGTTAATGTGTAAATACATACATGTTCTACATGATCATTTGCCGGTGGTTGAAGAGGAGAATAAGTCGAAGTAGAGAGTAAAGTAATCAAAATCCATAATGCATACCTTGTTGCTGTAAAACTCAGCCATATGCCAACTTTCTTCAACGTGTGCTGTAGGCATGCTCATACCTTAAAATAACAGATCATATTATTATTATTTCATAAAATGAGAAAGTGGAGATAAGGAGCAAGTTGAAGATGCACGTCGGTCTAAAGTCTTCTTACCACAATTTTTGCCTGTATATGCAATCCACATGAGAGCTGCAAGACTATCAGCAACCGCCTTCAGCTGGTTAAAGAACTCAGACTGCTTTCCCTCAGTCGATGCACAAGCTCTTGCAATCACATCATTTAGTGGCCTCAGGAATTCAACTAACCCCGCCATATCAGGCTTCTGCCCAGGTGCCATATGAAACGAGACAAAGACAAGACAATAACAGAACTTAATTGAAAAACTGAAAATAAAAATTAACGAACACCATAAGCTGAAAAATCAAATCAGAAGCGTCAACAATAATCGATTAGAGGCCACAAAGCATGCAATTTGAGGATAAAAATTGATCAAAACCTGAGTTTGGGCGATTTGGATGAGAAGTTCCTTCTGAACGTTAAATGCGTCCTCAACAATCCTGGAGACATCCAAAACTTGTCCTCCGATCCTGTCGGCGACGCTCGTAACGGCGTTAACATATTGCGAAATGAGATCGTCAAACGCCTCAATTGATGGACCCGACGCGCCGCCGCTCTGGCTGAAACCTCCGGCCGACAGCGCCTCCAACCGCGTCACCGCAGATTCTAGCCTGCTAATCAATTTCTCTTCCATATCATACACGCACACATACACACTCTATCTCTCTCTTAGCAAATCTTCTCTTAGAAATTAATGGCCAGGTAGAATCGATCTGCGTAGTGCTTGCATGCAGAAATTTTTCAAAATTCGGTAATATGGTTAGCCTCTGCAAAACTCGCAATACACAAAATTTTCCTTTTTCTGTTTTATTTATTGTTTCTCCCTCCATTCATATTACACGTGTCGGATTCCTAGCCTTTTCAGCATCTCATATATATAATCAACGCCTACTTGGAATAAATTCATTTTTTTTCATGCTATAGTATAATATATTTTTGTAATGGAGTTTCCTAATTTAACTGTTGATTTAATTGCCTTCTCAAAAAATATAATGTTGAATGAAATATATACATTGTGCTTCTAGTAGTAAAGTATGATCACGTATTAGGAAAGGGAAATTAAATTTTATGATGCAAAAATATATTAGACCTAAATATATTTACAAAAATGTAAATGATATGTGCCGAAGAGAAAAAACAACAACAAACTGTAGTCTAAAAAGAAGCTTATCTTAGCATCCTCTGCCATTTATAACATGTATACATATCTATAATCCTTCCATACACCAATAAGTATTCATCACAACATTAATCATCTCCCCCTAACTTCATCATTCACTTCTTCTTCCTTCTTTTCTACCTGCAGAGCTCTATTGCTCCCAGATGCTTGAGGATGCAGAGGCGTCGTCTCACGCGCCGTACGAGGTTCCTGCAAATACACAACAATACATGCATATCAGTAAGTATGCAATGCTCTACCATCATTGTATGTGGGATGGTATTTGTATAAGAATTCTTACCACGCGGAAAGGAAATTCATCGGCCTCAAGCATGTGAACGATTTGGCCCATCTTGGGTCGTTTGTTGGCGTCCAAGTCTATACATCGAAGGCAGATCAGTAGCATTCTCTTGAGAGCTCTTGGGGGAGGAGGAACATCCATGAGGGGGTCTATAACCTCTTCGCTACGCCGACTTGCTACCATCCCTTTGAACCAGTCTACCAAGTTCATCTGAAATTTGGGGAAGATTAACAGAGTAACCACTTCTTACAGCTTTTCAATTACGTAAAGGGAAGGAGGAATTTCACTCACCTCTTCCGGTGGTCTCGTGTAGTCTACTGGGCTCCTTCCTGTTACTATTTCCATGAGTAGAACTCCAAAGCTGTATACGTCGTTACCCTCGTTCAGCATACCTGTACTTGCATAGTCAGGGGAGACATATCTGCATTGAGAAAATCAAGATGAGATGAGGAACCTCTCTGCTTTGAGGAGAATTAGAAAACTAAAGTCCGAAGAAACAAACCCGAATGTTCCCATTACTCGTGTAGTCACGTAGCTTTTCTCGGGTCCCAATAGCTTGGCAAGTCCGAAGTCTGAAACTTTCGGGCTCCATTTCCTGTCTAAAAGAACGTTGCTGGATTTCACATCACGGTGAACGACTTTCGGTTCCAGTCCTTCGTGTAAGTATGCTAGTCTGCAATAACATTCAGAAACTCAATAGTAAGCGTATAAAGAGCAACAATAAAACTGAAATTGGAGGATGCAGTTCCATTCTAGTATTGAAAAGGAATAACATCTCACCCTCTGGCTGTCCCAATGGCAATTTTTATCCGAATCTCCCAAGTTAACGGACTAACCTGCCCCACGTCGCCATGTAACCACTCCTCCAAATTTCCATTGTCAATGTACTCATAGACCAGCATCCTGGTTGGACCAAAAATGATCAGCAGTAATTGAAGACAAACTAATTCTATATTGATAGGGAGAAATCAAGCTAGAAGGAGACGGGCACCTTTGAGCTCCTTCAGCACAATAACCTAAGAGACTGACAAGGTTCTTGTGTTTTACTTTCCCAATAGCTTCAACCTCCACTTTGAACTCCTTCTCTGCCTGGCCCCTGTTGAGAAAAAGAACTGAAGAGTGTTAAAGTGGATTACTATGCTGTGCAGCAAGACACTAGAACATGATCCGACGTTCAAGATCAAAGTTGAGAATATTACAATGAAGATTAAGGTGGTGGGGTGGTCCTACCCTTTGATCCATTACCATATTGTGACTACCTAGTTAAATCAACCAGTCATTGACTCGTGACTGCCGTCTGCAGTCTGCACCCATTAGACCCCAACTAGAATTGCATAACTTGGACATGATCGTAAGTCGTTATCATGTTCCCCAAGAGGGTGCATTAGACTTGCTAATCTAACAACAAAACATAATTTGTTTCATCTACTAATGGTGTTATAAGTAGTAAGACTCTGAAATTCCCCGACCAGTATGGACTATGGGGCTAAAAGTGATGATAATAGTCACTTGAACTACAATCCTTAGTGCCTCCAACATCTCAAACATAATCAACCTGATTTCCCTTATGCCCAAGAAAGATACCCAATGAAAAAAATACATTCAATGGTATCTAAATATCGAAAGCAAAAAAAGAAGAAAGTTAATCAAGATAAGATAAAGTAGCATAATGATATTAAAGAGTTGAAATGGCATTGATGAAAGGGTAAAGGGATAAGTCTATAGCTTGCCCTATAGAGGAGGAATGGGATAAAGAAAAAAACAAAAGAAATAAAAGCTAATAGCTACTTTTCTTTTCTTTTTATCCCTATACCAAGAAGACAAGAGTATTCACTCCCAAAGCAATCAAGATCGAACCTTTGATTCCAACAACAAGATCCCCACTGAAACACGTACAGCATTACACTCCCAAACAAGTCCACTCAAAACAAGATCAGCAGCAATTCAAACATAATTTTTAATATGCAAATCATAATCAAGAAACATAAATCAAACTTGAATACTGAAATGTAGTGCATAAACATACACGTTGAATAAAAGCCAGAATTCCTTATATGCAAATGTTTTCAAAGCTTGATAAGAAGGACAATGGTGTACACTGTACTCACTTGTTGTTAAGAAGATTTTTCACAGCAATGACAGAACCATCCTGCAAAACCCCACGATAAACAATTCCATAACCACCTTCACCAATCACATTCTGACTCGAGAACTGGTTCGTGGCGCTCTGCAGCTCTCTCAAGCTATACCACCGGCCCCAACCGGAGCTCTCCAAACCGTCGGTGGACGCCGACATTCCCGAGGAAGACTCGCTGTGCGTCGTGCTCGACTCTTTGCTCTCCGACCCCTGCGAAACTCCGCCGATCACAAACACCTTATTCTTCTCACTCTCAACCCTTCTCTGATTCGCCTCCCTACCATCCCCGATCTCGCTGCAAACCAGAGGAAGAAGTCCGGAGGTCTGTCTCACGCTAATGCGGCGTCGCTTCGAGCTCCGGTTGCGGAGGAACAGAAAAATTAGAACAAGGAAAGCAGCGAGCACCACCACCACGGTGGCGATGATGATGATGAAGAGCCTCTGGCCGAGAATCGGGGTTTTCTGGGTGAAAACGCTGCCGCCGCCGGAGCTACCGGAATCCTCCATTTTCTGCGGCGATGTCGAGTGATGATATTGATAGGTGTGCAAGGAGTTGGGCGAAATGCATGTATGTATGAGATTGAGAAGTGATTGGAGTAGAGTTTAAGGTGCAGAGTGTGAAACTGCGGTTGAAGAAAGCGAGTGGGAAATGGGAAAGCAGTAGCCGTTGTTGAGTGAGCTCAAGGAAGGAGACAAGGAGTGGGCTTACAGTTACAACGGATACCAACTAGTAGTATGGGTTACGAGAATTGAAGACAAAGAAAGGGGTAATATGGGGAAACCACATCTCAAAACGGAGCGTCACCTCCGACCGTTAAGGTTGTCACCATATTCACCGTTCTAAAATCTAAACCCGTGCTAATTCTCTAATGAAACCGTACCATCATCATTTTGAAATATCACATCAATTATTATATTATGTAATAAAGGAATTTCAGTCGTATTTACTAGGCTTATCAATGCGCGGATAAAATTCGAACTGAAATTGTTAAATTAGTTACGCTTCTAGAACCGAAATCAAATTCGGACTCGAACCCGGATCGTTAATTAAAATATAAATAGTTATGGGCTGGGAGAATACCCATGGATATGGGTCACTCATGGGTCTTGTTAAGTTTTATTTATATAAGTATTATAGTCACCAATTCGTTAAAACAAATTCGGATTTCAAACAAATTAATTAAATATAAAATATTTAATAATGAAATTTTACTCTTATTTTATTTAACCGTTATTAAAAAGTCATTTAAATACCATAATTATTTTACGACTTATATGTGTTTATTGTTTGGATACAATTATTATTGAATTATGACGTATAGAGTGTTCGTCTACGATCAATGATGTAACATAATATATTATAAAATATCATTTTTTAAGATAAATAAAATTGGAAAAAATTTTGACCGAGCCGAGCCAGGCTGGAATCGAAACCGTACCTAACAGGTCAGATTAGGTCTGGACCGACCATAAGCGGGTTTGTACGAGTCTAGAATTGAAACCAAAATCAAAATCATAACTTTAAAATGAGCGAGTACAGACTAATTCTATTTTGGTATTTGATGAAATATATCCAATGATCCAATGAAAGGAATTATAGATGTCTTGTTCTTTCGTTGATGAATTTGTGATGCCGACACAAAACATCATTTCAAGAAATAATAATCATTATTCAATCATTTGAATTTTGTCATTTCATTATCTAAAGTCAAAAGGATTAAAGATTTACTCCCTCCCGTCCCCAATTAAATGTCCCACATCCTCAAAAATCACATATCAATACAATAACTCAATTTTCACTTTTACACCTAATTATTGTATGGGGAATATAAAAAGTAAAAATTAATTGAATAATGGGAAGGGTAAAATTGGAACTTTGATATTATTTTTACCTTGATTTTTGAAATAGGACACTCTTTAAGGGACAAAACTTTTTTGCTAAGGGGACACTTATTGAGAGACGGAGGGGTAACTCATTGAAGAAGATATATCATGTAAAACTGTAGCTTTTTTATATTATTTACACGACGACGTCATAATTATATATTCTATTAACTATCAAAAATAGAAACTGTGAATTCAAAAAATATAAAATTATAGGAATTGATGAGGGCTTCACTAGAATAAGGTCTATATATACGGCCCCTACGCGAACCCATATCCCATATGGGCAATTATTAAAGCGTTTTCAGAAAATAATGAATGTAAATATAATATCGTGAAATATGTGTATTAGTTGATGGACTGTCTGTAGTGAAATTCATGATTGAGATAGGAAAGAAGAAAGCAGTAATGAAGTGCAAGAATTTACAAGACGTTTGGTCATGATTTAACATATCGAAACAAACAAATTAAATACACACAAAAAGGAAGAAGTGTAAATATTAATTATTATAGGTGATGAAGTACTGCACACGTTTTTATTTATATAAAAAGCATCCAAAATATTAAGTAGTAGACATAAAATGTGAATTTAATATCCATGCACACGTCGATTTCATGACCCAATTAATTCGTAGGTCATCAATAAAAAGTTTATGAGTACTTGTACAATAAATTACGATCAAGTGTGACATAATTGTTTTCGCAATTCACTAGTAAAATGGATTTTATTATTATTAAAAATAAGATATTCATGTGAATATGATCATGAGAATAAAAATGCAGAATATATATATATTTCATTCGTCACTTATAAATATGTATGATGTTTTTTTTCGTCCTTCATGAATATACAATTTTCTTTTTCATACATATAAAAAAATTATGGATTGTATGCATGCACTTTATTAAAGGTACATTAGTACATTTATTTATACAAGAAATTAGGAGTGTTTATGTTATTGTTCTTAATAAAATGACTATTGTTTACTTTATTCATTTGAATTACAAATTAATTAGGTCAGTCCCTATGCATGATAGTATATAAATTACTAGGGCAAAGGGATGAAAAACAACAACATGGTGATATAATAATTATTATCAACATGACAATGTTCAACAACGTCAACAATTCAACCACCCTAAGCTTTACTTAATATATTAATTAAACACTTTTGTTATATGCAAGTCTAGGGATAAAATAATATTGCACATGATGATGACGATTTGGTTTGATAAATATAATTATAAATTTATTTAATATAATATTTTGTTGTGTAATTTAAATACAGATAATCATTAAGCAAATAAGTATAATATTTTTGTCTATCTTTAATTAATTTATATTAAAAAAATATGAACAGTGAAATAAAAAGCATAGCCTTAAACCTTTAGTTCTTCGGTCTCTTTGAGCTCCGCGCTTAAAAGAGTTGACTTAGCTAGAGTTGTAAAGTTTAAATCAAAACACTATTGTTCTAACATGGAGTAGAATCAAAAATTGAAAAGATTCATTTACAATAGTAAAAAGATGGACGTCTAATTCCAATAGCCGGTTGGGTTGTAACGAATATGAAATACATACTCACACCAAAGAACATGTGTTATAACATGTTGGTCATGTCAGGTGAGAGGGAGGGCGCCAGCAATACTATGATATTTTGTTGCAGAAAAATAAATCTATATTGTCATTTAGACCAAAAAAAAATATGATTCTTAAGAACTCAACGAGTCATTTCCCCTTAGATTTGATAAACTAAAGAAAAGAATCCCAAATGAGCTTCTTTCTTCCAAATTCGTTAATTTAAAATGAATCAAATCTTCCCAAATAAGATTCGAACTTACAACTAATCGATTAAAGAAACATGTACTCTTTTCGTTCCAATAAGGATGACACAAAATTTTTGAATAAGGTTATTAAGAAGAGTGTATAAAATAGTGTAAGAGTGATAAATGTAGTAAGATTCATACCTTTTTTAAGAGATAACTTTTCCTATTTTTGGAATGTGTCATTTTTATATTCCATCATAAAAAAATTGTGTTAAGGATTAGTGTTAAGGAGGGATTGCATTCTAGAAAGTAGTTTTGATTGATCAAAAGATGAATCTAGTAGCACGGGTATAGGTAGTCCAATCTATGGTACCATATTAATTGTTTCCATAATTGTTGTCAGTAGATATACATATATAGTGGCGGATACACAGCCAGTGAAGGAGGGGCTGTAATTCCCATTAATTTTTTTTATGTATTTTATATTTAAAAAATTATAAATTTATCAGTATATTTGTATAAAAATCCCTGCTATCAGCTTAAATTATAACAAAATTTATTTTTTAAATTGATACAATGAAACTCAACTCCACTAATATTTTTTTTTATGTGTCCGCCACTTTATATATATGGATTCTGCTAATGGGCTGATTTGATAAATTAGGACATGAGTGTTGAATCGTTGATTGTTGATGATGGTATAAGATATTGAGAAAAATATCATATCGTGTACTTTTATTTTTTTGTTTCATTACAATCTTATACTACAATATTTTGTTTTAACAGGTTCTTTTAACCTTTTGTTTTGTGGCAGCACAAGGACATGAATTAATGCTTTGGATTTCTTTCCGATACTTAAAACATATTTCCTTTATTTCTTCTAATCGAGAGAGATTTGATATTTTGAAATTATTAAAAAATTGTATGATGACTTTGTTGAAACAAAAAGTACCTTCAAATAAGATATGGAGGATATCTTATCATCCAACCAGTTTATTCGAACTATATACCTGTAAGTTGTAAATCACCATGTGGAATTCTAGAAGATACTCGATCGTACTGGTAAGATACTTCAAGTGCAAGTATATAACAAGAAAAATTAGTGATCATGAACAAACAAATACTTAATATTTTGAGACGTGATTTTAGGATGAAGCACATTATATAGGATAGTAATTAAACACGCTGTGCACGTTGCACAAGTTTCATTTCAGTATTCTCAATTTTACAAAAAAAAAAAATTTGATTATTGCAATAAACATTGATGGTGTCACTATTCAAATCATCATATTTGATCATATTACAAGTATCAAATATTTTATTTTTCTTGCAATTGAAATTGAAATTGAAATTGGCCAAAATCAAGTAACTTAAGCATTTTCTTTCTATAATTTTAACAAATGGATTTGGATCGTGATTTCTATTTCTATGAAGTTCTTTTTTGTCTTTTTATATAGTAAGATAAAAGTGCTTATGTGGCGATTCTTATCCGTAACCACAAAAGCCAAATCCAATTAAGCATTCTACGCTCTTTAAATGTCCTAAATCATTCCCACCGCCCTCACAAGTCACAAGTCACAAGTCACAATCACGACCTACAAATGGCAATTAACCATTATTCTCCATTTCTCAAACCATCTGAAATTCTGGTCTCTGGATAGCATCCTTCCCCTATTTCCAAAATCGTTCTCCCTCTCCCCTGAAAAATGTCGACGACCGAGGGCGACAATTGCGACGTCGCCGCCGTTGGTGCTCCCAAGAAGAAGCAGCGCATCGGTAGCAGCGGCTGCCTCTCCTCCACTCTCGCGGTGATCGATTTATCTGACGAATCCCCTACTGGAAGGCCTTGCAAATCCCCCCTCCTCCGCCGCACCGCCTCTCATCACATCGTCTCACCCCCCACTGCCGATTTTAATGATCAGTCCACCGCAGACGTTATCCTCAGCCTGCGCCTCGATCGTCAGTCTTCATCATTTGATTGCATAGATGTTTTCTCCGAATCGAGCTCGATTGTTGCGTCCGAGACTAGGATCTATTTGCATTCGTGCGTTCTCCGTCGATCGAAATACTTCGCCGCGCTTCTCTCCGACCGCTGGCAACAGCAGAGCGATACATCTGCGTCTACCGACGAAGAAAATTGCCGCAAAATCCACCGCATCACTCATCATATTCCGGCTAGTAATGACTCAATGAATGACTACTTAACAGTGCTCAAACTGCTTTACTCCGATGATTTGGTTTTCTCGATTGATAACCTTTCGACTGCGCTTGATTTGCTTCCGATCGTGCTCGAGTTGTTGTTTGAAGATTGTGTTATAGCATGTGTAAGATTCATTGAGGCAGTTCCCTGGTCGGAAGATGAGGAAAAGAGGATCTTAAGTTTGATTCCTCTATTGAGTGAGGAAGAATCAAAAGAGCTTATCGCGAGGCTCTCTCCACTGAAAAAAGATGCTTCCGAGGAAATGCTCCACGGATTAATACTCTCTGCACTTCACAGTCATTCGAACATGGCCTTTGCTAAGGCGTTTGTCGCGAAGCTGCTGAGGGACTTCTCGTCGAGGGAGACTGCCAGAAAAGTTTTGGATGCAGCGTTTGAGAAGAGTTTGAGGGTCGTGAAGCAGTCGCTGGAGGAGTACTCAAGTCCGGACTTCAGAGGGAGCCATGATGAAACGGAGGCGATTCAGAGGCTGAATCTGCACACAGCAATGACTAATTTGAAGCATATTCTGTGGTTGGTGGAGAGGATGATTGAGCTAAGAGTGGCGGATACAGCCGTGAAGGCATGGAGTGAACAGGCACCACTCACTGCCGATTTGAGAAGGGCGTTTCTTGATGATTTATGGCGGACGCTCTTTCCAGGGCTGCCTTCTGTAGTACTTCGCTGCACTTGCCGGCTTGCTGGTGCTGTTGTCACCGGGAATATTTTGGCTTCGAGACAGGTTTCAATCGGCTCCTTTTTTACACACAGCAATTTTCAATCCTTTTATGTTAATGTTTCTTTTGGATATTCAATTCATATATGCTGCTGTTTATATATCAATATAAATGATGCCCTCAGCTTAAATAGCTGAGTTCTGGTTTATATGTCAGCTCTGTTTCCTGCCTTATATATTGGATCTTGATATTAAGTTCTAGAGGCTCTAATGGTGCATATAGCTGAATTATGATTGCATTTGTTCTCTTGAAATGGCTGTATATTATTATCTTTGTTGACATTAGGTTTTGATTGTGGATACATATGCTAGGCAGAACAAGTTAAGCAAATGTGTGTGTGAAGGTCTCATACTTGAAAGATAAACTGGTGGTGATGCAGGTGAGGATGAAGCTAGTGAGGGATTGGCTGCCGGTTTTGATTATATGCAAAGAGAGAATATCGATAATGGGGTCGAACAGTATGTCTATGTATGTGGAAGTGGAAGAAATATTTCTGAGGATTATATCTACTCTGCCTATATCAGATGCACAGGAGTTGTTGCAGCAATGTCTGAGCTTTTCAACTCGTAACATCGATGATTGCCCTCACCTGGTCGATGCTTTTACTACTTGGTTTCGCCGTGCAAACAGACCCCCACAACCAGGTCTTTGCGAGTAAAGTGATGACGGGCCTAGTTGATCCTCGACTCGATTTTCTGATGTTCGAAGAGATCCATGGCTACTTCAGCTTTGTAATTTTGTCAATGGACTGTCACGATCTTAAACCCCCCTTGAAATACCTGTTAAAGGCATTTGCTCGATCTGTATATGTTTTGAGTTGGAAGTTGGATACTCATACTATAATGTACTCCCTCGTCCAACTAGACTTAACACAATTTTTTTATTGGAACGTGCCACTAAGCTTGACACATTCCTTAAATAGTAAAAGTTATCAATTTAAAAAGATGTAGACCCTACCACCTTTATCACTCTTACACTATTTTATATACTCTTTAATAATCGTGCCCAAAAATTTTGTATCATCCTTATTGGGACAGAAGGATTAGAGAAATGACCAAACTGGTGTTGATAGAAAAACCTCATGCATCTATTCTTCTTTCTGTAACAAGTGAACACACGTAACTAAAGTAATTAGATATTAAATTTTACAAACAATGCATTCTATATTTGTTATTTCGGGGGATATTGTAAGTTTAAGTTTGGTTTATTTGAAATTTCAAATTCTGAGTTCAATTCGAGCGGTGTAAATTAGGTTGAGTTCTGTTCACTATATAAAAATCAATTTCGAATCTATGTTAAAAAAATTGTTTATTAAATTAATTGAGTTAATATTCGAACTCGTCTCGAGTTCGTTTGATTTGTTTATTATTCGATTTAATAGTATATTTGAATCTATGTTCGAACTCGTCTCGAGTTCGTTACTATTCAAGCTCGAAATTGTTAAAAAATTTGTTTATTAAATTAATTGAGTTAATATATCTTTTTATATTAATTAGATAAGTTCTTAATTAGATCATATATAAAGTTCATAAAACTATTCAAATTCGATTCAGTATATAATTCGAATATATTTGCGAGCTTTTTAAGTCGAATATTATTTATTTCACATTTCATTCGAATAAATATTCGAGTTTAATTTGAACCTTGAGTTTGATTCATTTAAAGAAAGAACCGATATCAAACTAACATTTGTGGAACCGAATTTTGAGCAGCTCCGCCTATGATTGTATTTATTTTTTAACGATAGATTTCAATCATCTAGAATTAATTTAGTCGGTCAATATTTCTTTTTAGGGAACCAACAGTTGGAACTTGGTGTTGTGTTTCTGACTATATTTGTTAGGTCAAAATCAAATGCGTTATTAAGAATTAGAAACATAACAACAAAACAGTCGTGTATGTAAATCACCGTCGTCATTATCTCAACGCGACTTTCTCCTAATCGTTTCGGACGCGAAACTGCAGTACAGAGCTGCATAAAATTGGTGACGAAAATGATACGAGGAGTGATCGTAATGAACGATCAAGGCAAGCCTCGCCTCATTAAATTCTACGAATATCAGGTTTGCTTAATTTTCTTCCCAATTATTCAATAACAAAGTCTACACCTTTTTTTTTACGTAGATCTGTTCTTGCCTGCGGATCTTCCCCTTTTCAATTTTTCATTGTGTGGTTGATCGTTACTCCTGTTTACAATTAGCCGCCGGAGAAGCAGCAGGAGCTTGTTCGGAGCATTTACAGAAGTTAGTTTTGATTAAAATTTAATTTGTTTTTTGTTTTTCTTTTGGGGCATTATTTGGTACCAGAAGCTTGGTTGAGTGTATAATCACCTTGTCGCGGTTGATTTATTAATATTTTTTGCGTGCAGTTTTATGCAGTAGGGCAGAGAACGTCAGTAATTTCGTTAAAGCGGATTCGCTTTTCGGGCCGGTAATTTTAGATCGTCAATTGCTTGTTTGCAACTTAGTTATGCATTATTAGTTAGTAAAATTGTGTATGTGGTTGGTGATTCTGAAACTGTCTTGATGATCAACTTGCAGGATGTACGGCTTGTTTATAAAACTTTTGCAACATTGTACTTTGTCTTCATATTCGACAAATCTGAAAATGAGCTAGCGATGATAGATCTGATGCAAGGTATTCATAATGGAAATTATGGTTGGACCAGCCTTTCTATCTCTATCATCGAATTTATGGCTCTCATTTTTACATAATTCCTGCTTGACTAGGACTATCTGGTGATGTCTCAATCCTTGAAATAACACCAACTTTAGTATGCATTATAGAGATTAAAGACACGTTAAGACATGGAAATATGGTTTTTCAGACTACTTCAAGATTATGCTACTTTTCTGTGTATGAAAAAACACATTGATTAAGATAAAGCACAATCAGATTATATAACCAACACGAGTGAAGTGTAACTGCCTAATTTGTTTTGAAGTGCACAAGAAATCACTGGTGGATACAGAATTAGATAGTGTAACACCGTAATTTCATACTCTTTCTGTAACTTAGAGGAGATGGAATCAGTTAGTCCCTATGGGGAGGTCACTCAGACTGTCAGAATGTGTTCATTGCTGCCTTTCATTAAGTCGCTTTGGACCAGAAAAACAATGTCCTTCTACGGTGATAGAACGTCTGACGTTCTTATTTATCAACATTTCTATTCTGAAGCATTCACCACCAACTGAAATCGGTGAATAGCTTGTATTTGCCTTTTCTTCAAACCTATCAGTTTTCTTGGGTTTCTTAGTTTAACTGGTGCATCCATGTTTCCTAGATATGTGTGTGCTTGAGAGGGAATGGTGGGATCTTTTGTTTGAAGATGGAAATTTAAAATTTCACGAATATTTTTTTTTCTAAATACATGTAAATTTGTTTGTCTTTAACCCTGCTACTCTGGTTGTATGTTCCCATTTGTAATCACTTAGAAGTAAAACCTGTTGGTCTCTACACGTTGAAAATTTAAAGTTTGAACTTGTCCATTGTGCAGTATCTTGTTAAGTTCTAATATTTCTAACGTTCAGCTATCTGTTTGAACTATTACAGTATTTGTGGAGACATTAAATAAGTGTTTCAGAGAGGTATGCGAGCTTGACATAGTGTTCAACTTTAACAAGGTAGCATCTTCTCCTTGCAGTAACAAAAAGTGCTTTCTAGCATGTCATCTTTATGATCATTCCAGTGACTTAAACTCATGGCATTATTGTAGATTTGCTCATTTCCAGTCTGATTTGTTTTTAAGGTCCATATGATTTTAGATGAGATTATATTGGGTGGCCAAGTGCTTGAAACAAGTTCTGAAGAAGTGGCAAATGCAGTTGATGCAATCTCAAGGTTTGTGTGTGTGAAATTGTGAAAAGCTTTCCTTAGGCTCCCTTTACTGGATCCTAGGGTCTTAACAAGGGGCCTAAAGTAAAACGCTCGTCTCTTAACAGCTTATGATGCTTATTTTTTATCTTCATTTTTCATTGAGGTGCAACTTGCAAGGTAGTGTTCAAAATCCATCTGAATTTACTTATATCGTAATTAATTAAATATGTCATAACTATCCCTGATATATAGAGCTTCGATCCTTCCTCAGTAGTCAGCCATAAGTATCCCTGAAATAAACATTCAATCCCTTCCCAAATTAATCATCCTCATTTTGAATGTATCAATCCTCATCCTAATGAGGGATACTATAATGATTGGTAATTTACTCTTGTAATTGTTCCTAAAAAGCTCACACATCACAGTGTTACCAGAATTGGTTTGCCTCAAACTACTACTAATGCTAAGGCTAAGGTTAAGGTTAAGGTTAATACAATTTCAAATGCAATCTTATTTATTAGATTACATTTTTCTGGAAAATAGCTTCAGATTGATCACAAGTATTAATACTACTAACCTTATTATAATTTCAAATGTTATCTTATTTGTCTGATTGCACGCACCTAAAGCCCCATAATCCTTTGTGCCTTTGTGGTCTTTAGTAACTCCATCTGCGTGTGAGCATGTGGATGATAGCATAACTACATAACCTTTAAATACACTTTCATGGTTGCCCCTTCTTTAATTTTATGCAGGTTGGAAAGAAATGCAAATTCAATCATGCAATCTATTCCTGGTTGGCAAGGACGATAGCAACTGAACTTCTGGAATTTATTTGATTTCGAAGACTAAAGAGATTCACTCCTTTTATGTTGCTGATTTATAAAATTCTCTTGCTTTTAGAATGGAAATCTGGCTTGATATTGGACGTGTCCTATAAGAGGTCAGCAAAATTGAGTAAGATCTCCTTGAATTGCATAATTCATGGCTATGCAGAGGTAGTTCATTCTTTTATTGGTGGCTACGGAGATGAACTACATCAATACAGGATGGTGGTCTAGTTTTTGGTGTTGTATAATGCCTTTTGGGGATGATTGAATATCATTTACATGTGATCTTATGTTCTTTTCTGGGTTATTAGTTTTTTTGTTTCAGTACGGCAGTACCTTTCGGTTTCAGGTTTCAAGATAAATCTTAATCATGCTGCACTACACCCCAAATTTGGCCTTTTCAGATGTTATGCAGACTTGAAAACGCTTCTGAATTTTCTATTGGAGGCAAACTATAAGATTTATACTAACTAGAGCCATATTTAAAAAAACTATGGAACCAACTAAAAAAATATTTCATGCAGTTTAGGATTGCATGCATCGCCTTCAATCTAATCTTAAAAATCAAATTCTCCAATTTAAAATACAATATTAAAACCCGTATCGGGTCAAACCGTAAATTATTTTCATGCACGAAGGGAGCATGTGATAAAAACTAATGAAGAAATAGACGAATTTAAAATTAATAAAATATACTTATTATAATTTTGGCGGGAGAAATATCTATTATATACCGTGCATGACATAATCATTTATGTAGATATTAAGTATGTCCACTCAAGTTATTAAACGATTTTTATTAAACATGACATGATTATTTTAGATAATGCAACATTAAAGTATACGTTACCGATGCCAAAATTAAACCATACCCTATCCCCCCCCAATATAAATATCGACATACCCCCCACGGTGCCCCACCTCCATTCACCACTTCCTTCATTTCACATTCGAGTCTATCACCTCTTTTATATCGACATAGCCCTTTTCCCATGGCGTCTGCTGATGTTGAGTATACGTGTTTCGTAGGTGGTTTATCTTGGGCCACCGATGAGCAATAGCTCGGCATTGCCTTCTCCGAATTCTACAACGCAATCGAATCGAAGGTCCGTTACTATTACTGTTACTATTTCTGCTGATATATTTCCCCTGAAACGGTACGTTCTGTCTTCCTCTCTCGTTTTAGAGTTGGAGATCGGATAAAATCGCTTTTTAGTTTCGTTATTTTTCATTTTTATTTTAAATCCTTCATCATCTGGTGTGGATTTGATTGGATCTGATGCTTTCTTGATGTTTCGTTACTTGTTTATGCAGATCATCAACGATCCCATTACCGGTAGATCGAGAGATTTCGGTTTCGTGACTTCCAAGGATGAGAAGTCCATGAGGGACGCGATTGAGGGGATGAACGGCCAGAAGTTGGACGGTCGCACCATCACAGTCAACGAGGCTCGGCAACGTGGTGGCTACGGACGCCGCTTGGGTGGTTACCGAATAGAAACCGAACGCGAGACGGTGCACTAATAATCGGACCTGCGGGTTTGATCAGTTTAACTGTGAATTGGGTTGTGAACGAGTCTGAATCATGTTAAATTGGAGTCGATCTAATCATCACAAGTGAATGTGCAAGAACTGATCAAAACCGGTTGAAATTAATGACCCTTTTAAAAGGTGCTCATCAATTCTTTTAAAGTTTTTTATAAAAGAAAATGTATGTAGTAACTAGTAAGTATTGATCCTTGAGCTAATTCAATAAACTTTAATTCATAAAATTAATATAGTATTATAATATACTCTCTTGTCTCAACTAAGTTGGGATATATATCATTTTGGGTCGTTCCAACTAAGTTGGAGCGTTTCCTTTTTAGGAAACTTTTATCACACACACAAGTTTAAATAATATAGTCCTTAATTATCGTGCTCAAAAGAAATGCCTCTAACCTAAGTGGGACAGAGAGAGTACTATTTATTTAAAATAATTATTAAATTATTATTTATAAACTTGAAAAATGATGATAAGATAAACCTTTTTTCATCTCCTATAACTAATAGTAATATTTTTGTACATTTGAGTTCAATACGAATTTTAATTTATGATTTCAATGTGTTTGACACAATTTTAAGGTATGACTTGAATATTTTGTTTTTAAAATAAGTGTCCACACTATCTAATACTTCCTCCGTCCCATTCAGGACTGTTATTTTTGCCGTTTCCGTCTGTCCCACGAAGATGATTCATTTCCTTTTATAGTAATATATTTGTGCTTTAAGTGTATTGTCGTTTTTGTCTGTCCCACGAAGGGGATTATCTTGGCATGCGTACCGAAAAAAATGGGGCTTTTTGATTGGGATAGAGGGAGTACTATTAATTAAATATGTGTATATGAGTGAAAAAAAATATTACTCCCTCCGTTCCACTATTTTTGGCCCAAAAATCAATGTTTCACTATTTTTATCCCCAAAAGTCAATAAAACACTCATAGTTTTGGTCAAACGGTTCCAAGAATACGGGAACGGAGAGAGTATTATTTAATTAACATATGAATTAAATATGTTAAGGATAAACCAAGTAATATTATTTATAATTAAATATGTAATGTGAATAATTAAAAAATTAATAATGAATCCAATAATATAAGTATAACCAATAAAAATAAAAATGTGCAAGTTTTTTCTGTATAGAGTAATATTTATAAATGTACAAGTTTTTTGAGGATAGATAAAGTAATATTTATTATTGCGTATATGTTTTGAAATTTGATGTGTTAATTATAGAAAATAGCCAGATAAAATTATAAAATACAAATAATTGTCACTAGGGATAAGAATTTGGGACAGGAACTGGGATGGGGGACTTCCTGGTTCCGACGGGATTCGGGATCCCTGAGTCTTGAATTTTTTTGGGACCGAAATTGAGAATTTGGAAATTTACGGGACTAAGGAGTTTCGAATCCTGATCAGAACTCCCAATTTTCCAAAATTAATTTTAAAAATCGAATTTTTTTTATCTCATTCGAGACAATTTGATATATTTTTTTCGAGATTGGGTCAGGAACTAAAAATTTGATATTTTTCAGGATTAGAACCGAAATTTCCAGACTCGTCCCAATTCTCACCCCTAATTGTCACTAACATAATATTATTTAAATTATAAGCATTTTATATATTGTACTAATACCATTTTTTTGTACTCAAAGAAAATATAACAGGAACCGCATAGGACATATATATGTACACTCCAAATTAAATGAACCATAACTTAATATAAGGAGGGTTGTTTCAAGAAAGGGTTTGGCTAAACTTATTTTAAAGAACTTACAAATTATTGTAAAAGTTTATAAGATATATATATTAATAGTCTATAAATTATCCAGGTGTTTGGATAAATGAACTTATAAATTTTTCAAAAGAACTTATAAAATAACAAAGTGTTTCACATTTTAAATTTTTCATGTAAATTAGTTGGAATAAATCTGATAATAAACCCCAAAAGTTTATTTTTACAATTTATAAACTTTTTAATATATAATTTGATTTGTCGAACACTTTGAAAACTTAAACTCTAAAAAGCTTATAAGCTATTTTACAGAAAATCAATAATGTGGAAAACTCCGGCACAATTAAAAAAAAAATCGTCAATAAACACGATATTTAAGAAATACATATATACTTAGTTCATAAGTACAAATTAGAAAATGTTCTTATCTTCTCAAAGAAAGAAAAAGACTTGTACGATCTAGGCTTGGGCCTCATATTTACAACAAATACAATACTTTTGGGCTAAAAAGAATTACAGAGAATGTATTTCATGGCCCAGCTTTTGTACTTTAATTTATGATTTCTACTATCCAAGCCATAAATGATACTCCCTCCGTCTTAATAAACATGACACAAAATAGTAAAATCACAAAAAATTATAGTTAATTTATTTATTTGTTGTGAATTTGTATCCATCACCAGATCTAGGTTTTGGTGGAGGTGGCATGATATATGTCGATGACCTTATCTTTCATGCATGATTTCTTTACATGCAAAGAATCAAGTAAAAAGAAGCATAAGATAATTGTACCATGTATAAAACAAAAATATTTTTCCTTGAAAACAATAAATAAATTCCAAGCATAAAGATTTGTGGTACACTAGTCATGACCTTATGTCCCTAATATTTAGCATGATAAGGTTATGTCAGCAAGAATATTTTGTACCTCTCGGCCATCACACCATGCACTTTAGAAAAAGCAATAGAAATTAAAATTAAATATTATATATGCAAAATTACCAATAAACCACTAATATAAACTAAATAATCTTGATTAACTTTTTTTGACATAAATATAATTAATGCCAAAGTAATCAAGAAAGAAAATGGAGTAGAAGTTAATTAAGATGCAAAATGTACTACAAAGTTGAAAACTGTATATAAATATATGAGGTGGTAATAAAAGAGAGTGAACAAATCTTGTGCAGGTACAAAAAATCTTGAGGAATCAAAACAAATGCTACTACCATATAAAACAAAATGTATGTAATATTATAATAATATGATAATTAATCTTTTACTACAATGAGTGCAAAGAAGAAAAGTCGCATGCACTTGAACTTTTTGTAGTGAGCTACAAAATTATTGTACTGTTTACAGCTTTAAGTTCTTGGAATGTTGTCGACTATGAAAATCAATATATATCTCCTCCCAAAACATAGACCAAAAAGGTGATAACACCACTACTAATTAGTACTGCACTCAAAAGTTGACGAATCTTTTTAAATATTTGAACTGCAAGAGAGAATCTTCAGTAACTCCGGTCAGATATCATATATAAGATTCTTTTACAATCTGCATGTTGTAATAATTGATTAAAAAATATAATATATAAGCTATAATAGCAAAAATATGACATATGCATTAGGATATGACGTGCATGTATATGATCTTTAGCTAAATTAAACTAAACGTGAGTGCGTTCGCGTAGTGCAGTGAAGTTAATTTTCAAAACAACATGCATCTAAGTTTGAATTTTTAGGTGACGTGAACTATGTAATTTAGTATTAATGTAATTTAGAATTTAAAATTAATTGATTTTGATGATACCTAACATCTGTATTGTATATTTAGGATTAATTATTTGGAATGGATCGATGTTTTGTATTAGTTGCGATGCTTGTTTTAAGGAAAACTAAGCCAATGAAAGAGGAAATATCGAATCCCAAAGTACCAGCCCACGTGATAAACAGCTGATTAGAGGACTTAAATATACACCAAACTAGTACTCCCTCCGTCCACGATCTTTCTTCCCAAGTTTCCTTATTGGGACGTCCACCAAGTTTCTTCCCACTTCCTTTCTATTTTTGGCAACTCTCTACTCCACTCACAACTCAACACATCATCAATAATGTGGGCCCCATTCTCCACTAACTACCCACTATTCAATATATAATCATTAATGTGGGCCCCTTATTCCACTCACTACTCTATACACTTTACACATCATCAATAAAGTGGACCCCATTCTCCACTAACTATACAACATTCAATACATTTTACCTTTTATCAACTAAGTCAACATAATTTCTTAAAACCCGTGTCGGGTCAATGTGGGAAGATCAATTGTGGACGGAGGTAGTAATAATTAAGCTCCAATACCTATAAACCTTTTTCCATGCCTTGCTTAATGCTTTTATAATACCATATGTCTCTAGAAACTTCCAATTTTAATTGTCGATATTTAAAAGTTGATTTGGTTAAAATTACACAAATGACATAATTAAATCTTAATGTCTTAATTTTGACAAAACTCCCCATTAGATTTTTATGTAGTACTCGATCGATCAATCCCTAGCTATATAGGTCTATATCATTTTACATTAGTCCCCCTACAAATAAATCACTACAGAACATTCTGCAACTTAATTTATAGGCCAACTGGCATCATAACCATTAACCCTCCTCCTCCTTCAGTTCATAGAGCCTAGAAAACAGCAGTATTTCCACTTGCTAGCCTCCTCCTCATCTCTAAACAAGTTACAACTAAAATAAATCTTTAAAAGTTCAAAGTAATTGAGTCTTGCACTCTACATTCGACACTTGCTTAATTTCTACAAAGTTAAAGCTGTAAAAAATATAATAAAAATAGTAATAGTGATGGCATCAAGCTCCATGAACAACAGTTGGAGTGTGAAGGAGAACAAAGATTTCGAGAAAGCGTTGGCGGAGTTCGACCAAGACACACCGGAGCGGTGGGTCCTCGTGGCCAGGGCTGTCGGAAGCCGCACGGTGGCGGAGGTGAAGGCTCACTACCAAGTCCTCCTTGAGGATCTCAAACATATTGAGAGCGGAAGAGTGCCCTTTCCCAACTACACCACCAACACCCACGGCGCCGCCGCCGGCCAGACCTAGCTAGGTACTCATCAATATGCAAATTCTACTTTTTTTTTTTTGGATTTTAGTGTTTAATGAAGTATATATGGATGCACCTACTGTACGTCAAATGTTAAGAGTTCATGTGATATATGCTTCTAATCATGGGCGGATCTATGAAGGGGCTGCACTGGTTTCAGCCCAGTGCAACCCCAAAATTTCTAGTGTTTTTTAGTGTTATATATGTATATTTTTAAGGCTAAATACACTATTAGCCCACCCCAAAATTTTTATGTATGTAAAAAATATAGTATTTTGAAAATTTTATTTTTTTAGCCCACCCCGAATACACTTTCTGGATCCGCCCCTGCTTCTAATGATCTTATCTAAAATTAAATAAATATTGAATACTAATTCTGATTTGGGGTACTACTATAAGGGACCCTCGAGGTTTAATTTCTTGTTAGTTATCCACCCAAATTTTAGGTAATGATTAATAAAGCAGTTATAGATGCAAATCAGAAACCCTCCTAACTCTTCTTAATATGTCTGTATCCCCAAAGAAGTACATATAATCAATTGAATCTGAACATATACTAATATGGCAAATGAATTTAGTTATGGTAATGCTTTAATTTGTGTTACATTAATTATACTATATATATTTTACTCGTAAATACATAAGTACTTGGAGTCTTGGACACCCTTCATTAGGCAAAAAATAAAGTTACACACCCAATTTAAGTAAATTATATATCTACATTAATTATTTTGTGGCTTCCTTAACTATTGAGAAAACTTAACCCCTACTTTTCTGTGTGATTATTACCAATAGAGAGATACTCCCCTCTGTCCGCTAAAATTGGATTGATTTGATCAAAATTTTTTTACATATTTCATCAAATTAAATAATTTTTAGTGGAACAGAAGAAGTAATATTTATTTCATACTCAATATTCTAATTAAATAGATTGAATACATATGTATGATATATGCAGTATTTGGCATGCAGCTGGACTAAAAATTGAAGGTGCCATCGAGTGGAACGTCGTCGTTTAGTAGGTGCTTCCATGTGAAACAATTAATTAAGATGGATTCTTGATCAACTAAATCTGCATATGCATATAAATGGATTATATATATATATATATATATATATATATATATGTATAATGCATGTAGAAACGTAGTATGTATAATGGTGATTCCTCCTGGCATTGCTCAACTTGCACCTGTTTTTAACCACATATATATATAAGGTTCAAGTTACATTCAGTACTGTTTAATAATTAATGTTAGTTTGGATCTAATATATGTTGTAACCGATTAATTATTTAATTATGGACATTTGGGATAAAGCGTGCATGCATTAATTGAATTTAATTCTACGCTTCGTCGTCTTAATTAGTTGGTCTGGTGATTAATTTATTCCTAGGACTATGCTAAATGCATCAACCAATTTGATCCCCATTAATCAAAAGCACTAGTTTAATTACTGTTTTAATATGAAAAGATATATAATTGCATTTCTAGGACTATGCTAAATGGATCAACTCACACTTAATATAATGAATAAATATACATAGAGAATAGAAATTCAATGTATTTATTAGCTTAAATATGAATAATTTTTTAATTATTATCCAACCTTATCACGTTAATTAATTTAATTTGATAGTTATAAATATAATATACATAGGTGAAGGCACATGCAATGATCCTGTAAAAAAGTTACGCGTTATGAATTATGATAATAATTTGTATATTGTTTTGCTATATATGTATTTATATTGTTAGCCTCAAAATGAGCATATCAAATCTATTGGAGAATAGACATGTTTAAAATATTATGTGAAACACGTGAATTGTGTGAAAATTGATAATTACAAACTCATTTATTAACTTGGATTTTTACTTAAAATTAAGCATAAAAAATAAATAAATGGAGTCTCAATTTAATTTTGGCGAGAACGTTATATGATGGTGTAGGAATACAAAGTAAAATTGCAATACATAAACATCGATTGCAAAACGCTTACAATATGCATGATACTACTTGCATGAGTTTAATATATAATATATATATAGAATATTCTTGTTAGTTAATTTCCTTGCATCCATCCACTGACTTCCAGGAATAATGCTATTGCTAGCTTCAATCACATCATCAAAAGCCTGTCACACATCAATTATCAATAAATAATTAAATACTTCTCTAAAATAAATTAAGTACTCATTCATTAAATGTTCACAAATTGTAACTAAAAACATTTGAACCTAGCTTATATAAATAATGCTTCATCAACTATAAACAAATTAAACAAGTAACATGCATAAACTCAAAATATAAAGCAAAACTAGATAGAGAAGACCTTTTTCATATGAATAATTAAGAAAAAAGTATTATAATTGTCACAGAAATTTACTCAACAAAATTTGTCAGACGTACTCATAATTGTTGAAATTGTTTTTCGAAATTAAAAAAGTGTGACGATAACTCGATAACAGATTTATAAAAGAAGAAGAAGAGTTGGTTGGTTAAGTAACCTCTTTAATTGATTATTGAGCAGTAGTGTTTCTGTAGTTGGGAATAGGCACGTGGCCGGAATCAATTCGTCGAAGATCCTCGATGAGAATGTAGTAGTGGTTCTTCACCTCCTCTGCCGATTTTCCGCCGCCGACGGCCGTGGCCACCTTCTGCCACCGGTCGGGGGTGTCCCGGTCGAACCGGGCCAGCGCTTTCTCAAACAGTTTATTCTCTTGTGCCGTCCACGAACCGCCTCTGCGCGAACTCATAGAACTCGACGCCATCAATTTCTTATATATACGTACCTAGCCTGCAGAGATTAATAATAATTCTATATGTTTTGAAAAGAAACAAAACTATATATGTGTATGGATTTTACTAGTGTATATGTATGCAGCTCTAGAATAAATTTGCATGCAGATTGTGGGTATTTATAATATATAAATAGTTGGGGGCATAAGCATGGCTAGCTAAAGTTAAAGTTGGTGACTCGCTCGCCCTACAACCACAAGATAACTAATTAGCTTAGCTAGATTCTTTATTTTATTTTAATCTTTCTTGCCATTTATTCCATATGTTTATCAAGTGGGATAAGTTGGGAATCTTGGGATGAATAGAAATAATATAAGTTAATTTAGTGTTTATTAGTTAAGATTAAATATATAAGATATTCTAAAACTCGTGATTAATGACTTTGATAAGAGATTATTGTTTTTAAGACTGATAAAAAAAAAGATACATATATATATATTTATAAAAAAAAATTTCAAATAAATGTTAATTATATGACTCATTATATTTTAATTTTTTATAAATATAAATTTACTATGTTGGAGAATCTCATACTTGACCATAAACCATTATTACATGTTAAAAATGAGTTTTAATTCCTATCATAAGTGCTTTCAGCTTTGCATGTCAATATTGTTTTCAATTTGAGGACGATTCAATTACAAAGTAGGGTTAATTAACTTATATACCTGCAATAGAATGAATATTGATTATATATGAACCTATGGAACTTTTTTGAAGGATGATTTGATTCGGTTGATATTTATATTATATACCATGAATTCCCACTTTTGATATATTCTCATGCGATTTTCAAATATTCAGTCAGGATATTCTATTCTGAGAATGTTTGTACAGATTACATTGGAATATATATACATATATATATATATATATATATATATATCCTGACTAAATAGAAACCATATGTATACATAGCAGCAAGTGACTCTAATTTATTCATTAAATTTTTGGCTTAATTTCACGGAAAATGACTCTAATTTAGTAATTTCAAATTTATTTTATAGAGAAATAATAAGAAATATGTCCAATTTGTTATCTAGAAAGCAAGAACAATTTAACTAAATTAAAATTTTATTGTATAGAATGCAGGTCCACATCTTTTTTCAAGGATTCTACATTTTCATATAATGATTGGGGTGGGCTGCCATTTTCAAAAATCATTTTTTGAATTATTAATATTATTATTATTTAAAATTCTTAAGGTCCACCACTCATCATTGGTCCCGGGCCTTTTCGGGCCCTCACAAAACTACAATTTATATACCAATTTATTCTCTTTACTCCAAAAAGCAATAAAATATTCTCAATAAATAATAATTAAATAATATATATATATGGGTGATATACTCATACGTGGTAAAATTTAAGTCTTTGAAAAGGAGCTAAAAAGTTATACATTTTGCTTATAATTAGTATATTACACCACACGATAATACATTTATATATATTGTTACTTCATCCTTATTTTCACAAATTTTATACATAAATTTATTGCATAATAGATTTAAATCGCAAAGTGTAAAAATATTAATATTTTATATTAGTCCATAATAGGACTAATTTCTATTAATGGAGTAATTTTATTGGAATTCCGTTTGATCCATTCTTAATTCTTATACGTACATGCATTTGCTTGGAATTTTGTTGTAGGCATACATTTTCGTAGTGAAAATTCGTAGTGAAAATTGTATGATGTATAAGGATTATTTTAATCTCACCCCTTCTTTATGATTAAAATATAGGGGGAAATGGTAATTTTAGCAGGGGCCTAATATTTAATAGCGGACCGACGTATTATTCACATTTACTACCAAACACATGATTTGGTAAGATAATTTAATTTAATCGTATCATATTTTGCCAACCAAACAAAACCTTAAAGTTATATCTCAATATAAATCTTCACTACTACTCTTACTAATGGGCCGACAACATTTCGTATAGAATTTAGCCCAATAGAGAAAGCCCATTTAAGTACGATCCACCATTTAGGCCCTACAGGAAGAGATTAAATTAAAATAACTGAAATAAGAAATTGCTTCCAATTTCATCTCTCTATTTCTTTTCTTTTTCCATTTTTAAGGATTCAATGGATGAATTCATAAACTCAGTTTTAGATGATCAAATATATTGCAAATGATATGTGATATAATGATATCACTGGATAGTTCCGTTTTTTAAAAAATTAGATTACATTAAATTAAATTACATAACCGCGTTACGGAAGACTCGAACCTGATACCTATTGTCTTGGGCATTAAGCCCATACGCACCCTATAGTTTACTTCTTTATATTAGTTGATAATATACATGCATATCTAAAGATGAAGACTGAAGCAAGGGCATGCTGCAAGTTCAAAACAGCATTAGACTTAGTAATACACATTTGGTACCTATTTCTTCAAGTTAAAGCTGAGGTATATGGTTGGCTCTACGTACCTCTCCACCCTCTTATTTACACACATATACTAGTAAAAACTATTGCTTAGAAGCCTCACATTTCTTTACCTACTCATCTAAACCCAAAAAACAGCTCTCTCCCCATAACAAATCGATGGCCTTCCCCAACCATACACCTCCTATAAAATACAAACTTAAACTCACTTCACAAAATCACAAACTTGCTGGCACATTCAAGGCAACAACTGCAGATTTAAGCACTAAACATGGGGAGAAGAGGTGTTCTCTTGTGGAACGTTGTCGTTCTTTTCGTGTGCTTTTTTCTTGCACACGTTGAAGCTGCAGAGAAAACATACCAGTTCGATGTTTGTACAAAGATCACAATCGTCATATTTCTTAGCCTTCATAAGTTTATATCTAATTCTTTATGTTGATATTCAGGTTCAAGTGAAGAATGTGAGCAGATTGTGCCATGCAAAGCCCATAGTGACAGTGAATGGGATGTTTCCTGGGCCCACGATCTACGTTAGAGAAGGCGATCACCTTCGTATTAATGTAACTAACCATGCACAGTACAACATGTCCATTCACTGGTAAGAGAAGAAGGATCTCAGACCTAACTCCAATAGTTTGTGTAATAACAACATTTACAGTTGGTACTTTTCTTGATTTTGTAGGCATGGACTGAAGCAGTACCGGAACGGTTGGGCCGATGGGCCCGCTTATATAACACAATGTCCGGTTCAGACTGGGCAGAGTTACACCTATGACATTAATGTAACAGAACAGAGAGGAACATTATGGTGGCATGCACATATATTTTGGCTTAGAGCAACTGTTTATGGTGCTATTGTGGTCATGCCTAAACAAGGGGTTCCATATCCTTTTCCTCAACCCAATTCTGAGTTTAATGTACTCTTAGGTTGATTCTGTTACCTGCTCATAACATAAGCTCTTGTAACAAACAATACTACAATTCCTAACTTTTTTTTCTTTATGGGGTTCTTCTTTTGGCTAAAATAATAGGAGAGTGGTGGAATGATGATGTTGAGGAGGTTGTGAAGCAAGGAAAGAAACTAGGGTTGCCTCCTAAGATGTCTGATGCTCACACAATCAATGGCAAGCCAGGGCCACTCTTCCCGTGTTCCGAGAAACGTACGTTGCTCGAACTAATACAAGTTCGACTTCTCTTCTACCTCACAAAGGCTAACTAAAGGTGTGTGTGGTATGGTATAATCTCTTGAATAATGCAGATACTTATGCCGTAGAAGTAGAGCAAGGGAAGACGTACCTTCTCCGAATCATCAATGCTGCACTCAACGATGAGCTTTTCTTTGCCATATCCGGGCACGAGATGACAGTAGTCGAAGTGGATGCAGTTTACATAAAGCCCTTTTCAACTGAGGCAATCTTGATTGCTCCTGGCCAGACTACAAACGTCCTCGTTCGAGCAAATCAAGCTCCTCGTAGATATTTCATGGCTGCAAGGGCTTTCATGGATGCAGGGCTTCCAGTAGATAACAGGACTGCCATAGCAATACTTGAATACAAAGGCATTTCACATGCAGTTATTCCTACCTTGCCTCAGTTACCACCTCTTAATGACACTTCCACTGCTCTCACCTACAATTCCAAGATACGAAGCCTAAACTCACCTCGTTTCCCTTGCAACGTGCCGCTCAAGGTCGACCGACATCTCTTCTACACGATAGGTTTGGGAATGAACCCATGTCCTACTTGCCAGAATGGGACACAGCTCACAGCATCCTTAAACAACATCACTTTTGTAATGCCTCAAGTTGGGCTCCTGCAAGCTCATTACCTCTCCCTCAAGGGAGTTTACACCGCAGACTTCCCCGATCAACCCCCAACACCTTTCAACTACACGGGTGCAACATTCACAAATCTCCAAACGACACGAAGTGTACTACCGAGAGTCAGCAAGATAGCATTCAACTCAACGGTGGAGTTAGTGTTGCAAGATACTAACCTACTCGCTGTGGAGTCTCATCCATTCCATCTCCATGGTTACAATTTCTTCGTCGTGGGAACCGGGATTGGGAATTTTGATCCCAAGAAAGACCCTGCAAAGTATAACTTGGTTGATCCTCCTGAAAGAAACACAGTTGGCGTCCCTACTGGTGGTTGGACTGCTATAAGGTTTAGAGCTGACAATCCAGGTAACTTAAGTCTTAACATAGCATGTTATTTGTTTCTGAAATACTAAGCAAATGTCTGCTTGTTATACATTGCATAGGTGTGTGGTTCATGCATTGCCATTTGGAGCTTCATACCGGATGGGGATTGAAGACTGCGTTTGTAGTCGAGGACGGACCAGATAAGAGTCATAAAGTTTTACCTCCTCCTAAGGATCTTCCACAGTGTTAAAATCACTAACTAAAGATCAAATGATATGGAGGGGTATTGATTGTTTAATCTGGATTTCCTTCCTGTCAAAAGTCAAAATGCAGGAGGAAATACAATAAAACAAGGATTCAACATTTGTCTGAGTGTAAGTTAAGCAGCATTTGATATATGTTGATTTATTTGTAGTTTTAATTCTGGCTCATGTTAGAATATTTGCCATTTTCCACAATTCACAGAAATCTTTATCTAAGGAACCAAAAATGAATGTTTGCTAATAAAATGCACCAAACATAATATCAACATCCAAAATTATGAAGTTGTATTCAAGACAACATCCTACAAACATACTTAAAACAAGAAAATGAAAAGGGAAGAAAAAAAAATACAGACTTGAAAAGAATAACAACACAGCAGTGTGAATATATATATCACTATACCATGAATGATGAAAAGAAATCATCACACACATTGCACTCAATTACCTAAAAATCTTGCATCATTTACTAATATCAGAAGAAAATAGCCATGAGGCAAACCAACATGAACACCAGCAGCACCACGCCAATCCAGCAGGCACAAGTCCTCCTCCTCTTCATCTGCTTAGCACGATGGAGCTCCTTCGCCCCGACTCCTACATCACAAGCAGCATTCACCACATTCTGCTCAATATTATTCAAATTGTCACCCTGAGCCTCAACCATCACAGCCATATCAAGAAAAACTTGATGCAGCTGCACTAAGCTCCTCTGTATGTCCTTCACAGCCTCGTGCCTCTGTCGATTCTCCTCAAACAACTCCCCCTTTCCATCCGAAACTCCCACAATTACGCCATCCGATACCATCTTTTCGATCATCTCATCGCTTGCCTCCTCCCCTGTGGTGCTGAGGTACCTTTGCTTGAGCCCTTCCTTGTGTTCTTCAACGATCTTCTCCCTCAAACACTGGAAGTCATTCATCATCTCCTTGAGTTTGAGTCTGAGTCCGTGAGTAACACCGGTTCTCGTGCGATCCACGTGGCTTCCCTCTCTGTACTCTGCGCACAAACTGCGATTAGCCACATTGGACTTGTCGAGCGATTCCAGCTGCGCTTTGATGATCTTGGCTTTTCTGAGGAGCATGACCATGTCGGAGTTGATCTGATCTCGAAGGCCTCGGATAATCTTGGAGCTTTGGGAGGATTTGGTCTCTTGATTGAGTTGTTGGAGATGAAGGAGGAGGTTTGTGATTTCTTCCATCTCGGCCTTGATTGCGCCTGCTTCTTCGAAGAATTTGGAGAGGTTTCTTTCGTCGGAAGGGGCGAGTTTCCCCATTTCAACATCGCTTTCTGCTGCGAGATCCTTCATCGCTTGTTTCTTCAAATTGACATAACTTACAAATGACTTCGTCATTAAATCATTCATCTTCGCGCTTCTGCAAAAAAAAAACCCCAAAAAAAACACCACAAAAGGTTAACGCAATTGGAAGCATTTAGATGAGACCTCGATGGTAATTCTTGAGAAGAGAAACCAAGAAAATGGGTGTGGAAATTTTACCACAGAGATGAAACTCGATAGAGAGAATTATTAGTTGTGAAAAGTAGAATTTTTGCCTCGAACCTTCAATACTTTCGAGAAGCAACCTGCAAGATCACATCGAAATCAAGGATGGAGGAGAGTAAGCAATCTTGATAGCAAACACAAAGAAATAAAAATTATTTGCGGGAATTACGTAGCTAATCACGAAAGCAAAGATTACTAAGCGGATAGCAACATAAAAGAGATGACGAATTGAGGAATAACCTTTTGAAAGAGAAATGCAACGGAGAAAATAGTGAAAGTTCTGAGAAGAAGTAAGAGAGGGAGTTCAAAGGCAAGCGATGTGAGTTAGTTAAGTTCTGATTTTTCGAAAATTTTAAATGCGAGATGGAAATAAATTATTTAGTAGCCGTTAGAATATTGGGAAAAGTCAGTTTCGCCCATTAACGTTATTCGCCTTTTTCGTAGTTGGCTAATTTTAATTTTGTATACATTGTCGATTATGGAGAAGGAAGGATAAAGAGTGCCTTCAATTTCAATATTTCTCTTTTAGGTAGTTTGGACGCTGCATATTTCCGGATTGTGCGAGATATGTTTTTAATAACATTAACGATAACTTTATACTACAAATTTAGAATCAATAAAAATTTTCTACCACATGTTCTATTTTTCATCACTTGTGCTTTTTCTTCAAAATAACCAAAAAAGTTCGTTTCACTACAGCAGTAGATGAACAACTATAACAATCTCCACAATGAGTAACACAAAAACATTCAACAAGAACAGGAAAAAGCCAAAATTGTAGCAATGCTTTTCAGAGCATCGATGATAAGAATTTTCCTCCCTACTCACTCAACTCAGTCAGACCTTCGATCTTTACAATCTTTTTTTTACCGATGTAGCAAAATTCTTTCTCTACTTGGCTTTGTTAAACTTCCCCTTTCCTTTTCCAAAGGACCCTTTACCTTTCGGCTTTCCCCCCTTCTTATCTTTCCCATTTTTGCTTCCCTTTTTCCTTGCATCACTCTTCATCCTTCGATCGACAACCACCTTCCCTTTGCCACCCTTAACTTGGACCCCCTTCTTTGCTACCACGTACTCCTTCTGCGGCTTCTTCGTTGTTGTTGCCTTCTTGTATAGCTGTTCTATCATTTTTCCCTTGGAACGGTCAGAGATGTCAGCCTGATCTGATATAGTATTAGCCTTTTTCCGAACCTTCTCTAGTTTCTTATAAGCAGCTCGTTTCTTACGGGCTTTGGCTTCCGCTACCTTCTTAGCAGGCCGAGCATTAATTTCTCTAAATTGTCTTTTCATTTCTATCATCTCTTCCTTTGTCACAGGTTTCACAGGTACCCGATGCTTCTTTTCCTCGTCCAGAAACCATTTAGGCAAACCATCATCATGGAACATGTACTTGTTATAAGCATCATCTATCATATCTTCTCTCTGCTTCTTATTTAGCATCTTCTTCGCACAAGCTAATATTTCGGCCTTAGTTTCAATGGTGTCATCATCTTCTGACTCGTCAGATGAAGAATCACTCGAATCTGTATCTGGTGCAGGCACTATTTCAAAATCATCATCTACTTTGTTTGCCTTCTTCTCGCGGATGGGCTGTTCAGAAGCCTTTTCCATTTTCTTCACAGAAACTTTAGAGTGTTCCACTGGCAACTCAACCTGCATTTCATCTTCACTATCATCATTACCTAATTTCTCGTGTTCGTCTCCATCCATGAACACATCCTGACTAAACCATCTATCTGCAATTTCCTCTTGGGTCGGTGCATCTTCTGCTAGTGGGACCATGAGAGGATTGGCTTCACGATCACCTTTCTCGTTGTCAGAATCTTGATCTGAATGCACATTTGTATCATCGTCACACTGCATAAACAATAACAAATGGGTCATGCCTGACTATAAAATGAAAATTTACGGTTGCTGTATGCCATCTTTTGTATGGAAAGCGTGCGTGCTATGTGATTCATCATGGTGATGAAACTTTAATCTCATCATGGACCAAACACAAGTTTTAATATGAGAAGAGCAAAAAAGAGCATATCAAAAACACTAGTCAGTATGAAATGGGGCAGGGCAACAAATATTATAAAGGGTAGCAGGAAGAACTAAGGAAGAGCTAATCCAAATACCTCCAATAGTTGATCATCCTTGTAATCTTGCTTAGATCGCTTCCTCTGTTTTGCAACTCCATCTTTTTTAGACAAAAACCTTTCATATGCTTCATCAAGTAAGTTCTCAATCTGCTCATCATACCTGAATGCAAAATCAATAATTCAGTCACAGGGGAACGAAGTAACTGAGACATTTAGATCAACCTTGAAAAGCAGCCACCTAAAGAATTAGTACCGCTTTCTTTCCTCCTCAGAATCGGAATCACTATGGGAGCTTTCTTTAGCACCGTCATGGCTTTCTTCACTCTCACTGTTCCCGACTTCACCGACATCATCATTTTCAATATTATCAACAGCCACGAGATCTTTCTTCCCCTGGGTAGCATAATAAAATAAAATAATCAACATGGTTCAAATTTAGGCAAGAGTTAGGCTGGTATTTGTACGAGAGAGTGAGCAACCGGAAGGAAAATCATTTGTACTAGTCTCTATGCTTTGTGCTGGTCTTCGTGTGAGTAGGTGTAATTTCTATTTGTTGAGACAATGGTGATTCCATGATTTTGTTACAATATTGTAAAATAAAGTGAATGTCCAAGGAATGCGGTAACCAGAAGATAAGATTTTCGATTTACTGATTCCAATGATAGGGAGGGGGGATGTGGTGCATGTGGATGGAGTACCTTGATGGATGCTAAAGAAAACAACTCCATATCTATGTAACCATCTTCAATTGCATCCGTATGTTTCCCTAATGCTTTCCGAGATTTGTCCTGAAAATAGTACAGTAATAAAAGATTTAGTCAGAGCTAAAAGATGTGCATGTGCAATACATGGGTAAATAAGGATTAGAAGACTTCCAAACTGATTGGAGAAAATGCCAGCAAATTTAGCAAAGTTCAGATACTACTAAAGAAGTAAGATAATCTTATTCAGGAGGCCCATAGTTCGATTTTGCAAATTCCATGATGAATAATAGCCAGGAATAATTAAAGCATTATAAGGTGATGGTTGTTGACCCTATAACATAAGGCCGTCTCAGTACTTTAGCTAGGACTCACAGTTTGGAAAATAGTTGCTGAATGGAGATCTTAACATGGGTCTAGTACCACCAGGAATGGAGACTACATCAGTTTCAAACTATTCAGTGGCATTTTCAAAAAACTATCAAGTCAAAAAACCTTCATGGCAAAAAAAGCTAATTTGATTTTACCACTAACAGATTATAAATAGTTCGATTTTATATATCAAGGAGTGACCAACAAGAAGGAAGATATTCAAAACCTTGGCTTGTCTTTTAGCCACAATTTTCTTTGTCCTTTTCTTCTTCCGGTCTATGGCATTAGTTAGCTCTTCCATTTCATTAAGTAGTTTCTCATCTTCATCTACCATGCTCTCTGGTTCAACATCAGAGGGAGTAGAAGTAGCCTTCTCGGAAGGAGAAAGAGCCTTCCGCATAAGTATACGCCATCTGTAAAAGCACGAGATATTGTGATGCAAACAGAAGTTCAGAAGAGATATAATCAGTCCAGTGTAAATGTGTAATAAATTTTCACTAAATGCTGACTTACTTTAGAAGATGCTTGAAATCTTGTTTCCCTAACACTCGCAGATCATCACAGAGAGCTTTAACCTGTTCATCATTTTAAAAGACAAAGCAATAGAATCGTCAAAGAATATTTCAATAAAATTGGGGGAAATGGTTTCCTAAAAACTAACAGATTTACGTACCTCTTCAGTAGTTTCAGTATGATCTTTTAAAGGCAAAGAATCGGTATCATTAAAGGTTATAGAAGTCGCAGAACCGAGGATCTCGAGAGGGTTTTCAGACCAAATAAACTCAGATGCTGTGCTCAACTTTCTCAAAGTTGTGTCACCATCCTCGTACCTGCATGTGTGAATACAAACTAAAACAAATTAATAAACAACCATAGACATTAACGCACGTTCAAAAGGACTCAAAAAATACTTCTGAAACAGGATTCCAATCTCCACATAAAGGCCAGGGATGGAAATAACAATACATATAGAGATCTTATTAATGGGTTACAAAGCAATGGCCAAAATGAGGTTGATTAGGATAATGGTGTCCACACATAAATAGATAACACTACTGTTCTGTTCTAATATCAGTTTCCATCTAATATAGTGCAAAGAATGACTTAACAGCATCAGAGCATATTTAACACATATCACAATGTAAATGCTCAATTTGGCAGCATAAGAATAAGATAAGATCAAAATTACCCATCACGGTGACGTTTTTGTTTCGTCCCTCTCAGCACATCCACAACCTGGAAATGTAAATCAATAGGGATGAGCACCACCAAAAGAAGTAAAATGAGAAGTAAACACTGCAGATCAGTTTGAAGAAATGTCTAATTACCTTTGGAGTCTCCTTTCCTCCTTGGAACAAATGCTTAAAGTCAAGAAGTCGGGGATCAATCTTAGATGGTGCCTTATATTTAAGGCCAAGCACATAAATTTCAGCCGATGCTGATCTACTGGCTGCAGGCTTGTCTACTTCGACCTTCTCAAATAGCTACAAAGCAAATCAAAGCTCAGAGAATGTTGTGTGTAGAGATAGGAATCATGCTCCAAAGGATAATAAGTACCTGTCTAAGACAATACAGCACGGCAGTATAGTCTTGGGACCTGAATACCTGCTCGATATCAGAGATATAGAGAGATTATTAATGTAGCAACAAAATTTATGATCTTTCGCATTAGATTGAGTGATGAGAAGAAACGCGAGTATAGCCATGTTCGCAAAATGCAATCCAAAGCACGAGAACGCCGTCAAAATATACAAGGCTCAAACTTAAAGAGAAATAAGGAATAGGTTCTCAATCAATTAGTTTCAATAGAAAAGTATGATTATATGTACCTTGGTGACAAAATTTCCTTTAGGAGCCAACAACTCCGTCGCGAGCTTCACCGAATCAATAACCAAAGCATTCTGACTCGTGGCCTCCTTCGCCCACGCGCCGCCAACATTCGGCGAGCCGTCGTGCAACACCAGGTCGAAGGCTCGGACACCGTTTTCCGCCATGACCCGTTTGACGGCGGCTCTGCACTTGGGATCGGTGATATCCTCCTGAAGCGAGACGGCGCCGCGTACAGGTCGAATTGGGTCGAGATCAACGCCGACGACGAGGCTTCCGACGGGGACACGCTTGACGCAGACCTGCATCCATCCTCCCGGAGCGGCGCAGAGGTCGAGTACTGAGCGAGAGGAGTTGAGGAAGCCGAATTTGGAGTCAAGCTGCACGAGCTTCCATGCCGCTCGAGATCTGTAGCCTTGTTCTTTGGCGAAATGGTAATATTTATCCAAACGATGCTTTCCCTTCACTTTCCCCATTGCTGATCAATCAATCTCCTCTCTCTCTCTCGTGTTTTAGGGTTTCTCAGTTTCAGCGATTCTTATTATTACTCCACTAGGGTTTAAGATGTTGGACATTACCCAACTGTCCTTCCTCTTATTTTAAACAAACAAGCTCAAAAATCAAAATAGTAGTTTCTCGCTCGTCTCATCTCGTTTAAAATACTAGGCAACTTGCATTCGCTTCAAATTTTTTACATGTTGCTTTTGAGTTTAACTAGTTATATAATTATTGAATTTGATTTTGATTGATGGGATGTTCGATAATATTAATTAAAATTTAACTCATTTGATATTCATATTTATAGTTTTAAGTTCGGACTCTATTTGAATTAGAGTTAGAAAAATTAGTTATTATAACTCGAGGCTCGATTGGGTGCTCAACTAAAACTCGATGAAATGAATAAATTCAATAACATGCTCGTAAACAAACGAATTTTGATATGTTCACGAACTCAAATAATCAAACATTATCAAGATATATCTCGACTCGATAAAAACATCAAACTCAAAAGTCAAACTCAACTTATTTAGTATCGAATCAAACTTCAATAATTTTTTTCAAACCAAACTTTGAATATGTCTCTTCGTTTAGAACCCTAAGCATAATTCATACACAAAGATGACTAACTTCCAAAATTTATCATTCATCATTGAATTTAACTACTAACATTATTTGAAATCATTACATACACTACGAAAACAAAGTTAACAAGACATGATATGTGAATTATAAAAAAACAAAATTAATTATATACATGGTTATGGTTGATGGATAGAAATAATCATTTGATCCAGGTCCAACTGACCCGACCCATACTTGATATGTTGATATAACATATGTTATTATGTCAATCCATCATCTCTAAATAGAGACATTTCTTCTCGACATGAAAATTAAAGAATATTTACTTAAGTTTTAAAGTGTTGTAGTAATTCAAAGAAAACAAAAAGTAAGCGTGCAAGTACTGTTTACTAATTACACCTTTATTATCATTTAACACTCATTATTTTCATTTAGAAATATGTCTCTCTTTATAGAGTACATCAAAAATGGAATAGTCTCCTTTTGAAGAGGACGAATTACTAATTTTTTTGGAACAATGAAAATTACACAAATTAAAATTATAGAAAGGTCGTTCATAGCCCAATAAGACTTCTCTAAATTTTAAAGGGAAAAGTTCAGTCACTCTTTTTCTTTTCTTTTTTTGTTCAATACCTATACTGAGTTGTGAAAAAATAACACTAATTTTATTTTATTTTGTTGAGAAAACTCATATGGATTGCATTGTTTGGATTAAAATATGTATTGGTACAAAGAAAAAAGGAAGCGAAAGATAGTTTACCTAAAAAAATCAAATAAAAAATGAAAGATATTTTAACCTTTACTAAAAAATGATTCTTTGGATCGATCCTAGTTCTTTACAAATTGAGGATGTCAAATCCACCGCATGTTTAGGGAAACGTGGAGAAGCCTGATTGGCTACCAAAGTGAGTGACGTGTAGGAAAAAGAACCAAGTGATTTGTGGCTATTTAGAGCATGTCTATGTTTTGAAAAAGTTGATGACTTGAAAGAAATAGTGACATAATGAAATGATGTTTTGTGGTAGCAAAAAAGTGAAGGGGTAGCAAAAATGATACCTAGTACTATCTCCGTCCCGCTAAAAGTGGTCATGTCATTTTTGAGCCGTCCTACTAAAAATGGCCACTTTTCTAAAAATGAAAACTTTTTACCTTTAAAATACATCACTCCTATTTTATTCACACACAACACTTTAGTTTCTTATACTCCGTGCCGACTTCGCCGCTTTTAGCGGGACGGAGGGCGTAGTAAAATGAATTTGGGTCCCACCAACTTTATTTGTTTCAAATTAGTGTCAAACTTTTGTATATTTTCTTTTTATTTTCAATTAGTATTATAATTGTAGGGCCATCAAATAGTTAAATTTAAGATAGCACTACAGTGCAAAGAAATTGAGGTAGTTAAAAAAGTTGAGAGTTGATAATGTGTAGCACATTTGGCATACACTATGAGTAGCACCATTGTGGATATAGATCACCAAACGTCAAGGTTCTTTTTTTTTTTTTTATTTACTCTAAACCTTTTTATTTTTTCTGAAACTCTTCTCTTAGATAAAAACATTAATGGTCTTGTAATACTCTGATAAGGTATTTGACTAAGATTATAAACTCTTTAAAAGATTATAAGTTATTTAAAAATTTATAAATTCTTTAAAAGTATTTAACAAATTGAACTATTTGAAAGCTTATAAGTTACAAAAATAAGTATGTTTCACCCCAATTTATTTTTCTAACTTATAAACTCTTTAAAATAAATTTAACAGAGCACCTCATGAATCACGTGACCTTGTAAGATAATTTCAAGACCGACCCGCAACATTTACTTATGATTGGTTACCTAAAAAATCACCTTTTTTTTTTCATTTTGCAATTACCACGTAATTGTTAGTAAAATCAAAAAATTAATGCATTACTATTTTAGATTTACTAATGTGCACATGTCCAATGTGCAACATTGACCACGTTGCATATTAAGAACAAGATTTAGATTATTTATGATGCAAAAAGAATTATCTCTCTCATTATTCTTCGAATTCACAATTAATAAAGTATTTATAATTTTGATAAAGAGGAAAATTTGTTGACATATGTATTTAAAAAGTAATAGACGTGTAGAGTTAGAAAAAGTGTAGGACGGTGGGGAATCCTCGGCTTTCTCTCTCCTATTCCTCTCATGTACTCCATCTCTCTGTCTCGTCTCTCAGAAAGAAGAATTTTCTCTCTCTGCAGCTAAAGTAGTGGAGTCCTTCATCACATATACCGAGCGTGAAGAGCCACACAATTTTGCTTTTATCTTCTGCTGTTTGCATTTTTTTTTATCACCAACAATTATTTTCGTTGTACGATGCGGTTACTTTTTTATTATTCATGCGGAGCTTTTACTTCTGCTCCTTCAGTTCTGTTCTTTTTCGGGGGCGGATATCGATAATTGAGTAAGAGGAGAGGTAAATTCAGCACGCTTCTAAGATATTTGTCGAGATTCTTATATTTTTGCAAGTAAAACCTGTTTCGAAAGTTGTGTATGTTTTGCTGCTTGTGATGGAGGAACATTTTTGTGATGTATGAGGTTATGTAGTTTGATTTTTCTTTCTGTTTACTCTGAGCGTTCTGTTTTGGAGATGTGATCAGGATAATTTAATACTTAATTGCCTATTAAACTGCGCATGAATTGCTTTTGTATTTCATATTTCTGAGAATGATCGGAGGTTTTCAGTTAAAGTGGAAACGAAATTCTGATAATTTTACAAGTTTGATATATTTTTCTAGTTAGATCTTTTACACAGATGAACGAAGAAGACATGTTTGTGTTTAAGAAGAAAAATGGACATATTTTCTTTTGTTCTTGCTTCTCGTCAGCTTTGGAAAAATTATGCATACAAGGATTTAGATTATTATCATTCATTCATTTTCTTTTCCGATGGTCATCTTTTCAGTTTTATTTGCTGGGATGAGACTGCATTATCAAACACACAAGCAAATAATGTTGCTTGGATATCTGATGAAACTCTAAAGCTAGAAGTACAGTCCATAACTCATTACCATGTCTAAGCAAGTTATGCAGTCCATCACTGATGGCTCGGGGAAGAGTAGGCAAACTGTGAAATCTTCTCAGCCAGTTTGGATGTCTCATTGGATGAGAACAAGCAGTAATGCAACTGCAGAGAGACGAGAAGACGGTGCTTATGGGAACAAGGAACTTGACCGTGTGAGTAAGGATGATCGTGTAGAAATGGGAACTTCCAGGTCTACCAGAGATCCTATAAAACTAGTGGTAGGTACTGAAAATCATAAAATGAGTTCAAATGGCTCAATCAATGAAGGAACGTGCAGTGCTCAAATGAAACATTGCGGACGCAGCGATGAAATTCATGCAAGAAGGCGAGTCATTGATCAAAACCATGGTTTTGGTAGGGCCTTTAGCTCAAAAGGTGGAATTCAGTTATCCTCTGGGGTTTTAGCTGCAAATGAAAAATCCTCAAGAGAATATTGTTTCAACAGTGAAGGCACTTCAAAGAAACCTTCTGAGTGGGTGAAAAGACATTTTTCTGCCAAAGAAAAAACTTCTTCCACTTTGATGCCTTCCCATGAAAGATCTCTTGCACCTTCAACACATATAGTACCGTATCATGACCTTGAGAGATCCAAGATTGATAAAGGCAAAGCTGTTGTCTGCGCGTCAATAAGCAGACCTTCCATTGTTTCCAATAATCAACTTCCAGATATTAAATTGAAGATGATTGAGCAAGAACACAGCCAAAAGCACTTCCAATCAGCAAATATAATTTCGGGTAGAAAGAGAGCCGATTGTTCAGAACCGGATACTTTTACTGATGACCATCACCAGTCGAAGCCTGGTCAAGGTTGGTACCAGATGATGCAAAAATATTCACATGTTACCTCATTCCTTCCTAGTCAATGCATTGCTCCAGAGAAGAGTGGACAAAAGGTGTTGTGTACTGATTGCTACCCTATCCAGAAGTTTCCGAATTGCATTCATGAGACGATGAAAATATGCACTACTGTGGATTCTGTAGAAGCTGCACCTGGAGGTTGTCCTTGGTTTTCTCAGACAACTCGCAGTCTGTTAATCACAAAAAAGACTGATGTCAATGTATCGAAAGAAACTGATAGTTTTAGAAGATTAGTGACTCAAATAAATGGAACTTCATCCAGTGATCTTGAAAACATACTCCCATTTTGTGGTCAGGCTAATAGAGGAGTAAGGCTTCAGCCCATTAGTTCTTCCAACAGTGAGGGACAGAGAGATGTTGGGGATTTCAGTATTGGAACTTCTAAGGCTGCTTCAAAGAATGAATCATCAGCGGAGACAGACACCTTGCTCATGGACTTCACTAAAGAGGGGAGGCCGAATTCTGGTATGTATTTACACTCTTCTTCTTTTTTCAACGAATATAGTTTTTATTTATATTTAATTTTCTTTTAATAATTTATATTTATTGACATGTAATAATCAGAAGGCATATATACATATATAAAATTTCCTGTTTAGAATCATACCTGGAGGTTGATGTCTTATCTAGATGTGGTGTTTCATATTTGGAACAACTACTATTATATTATCTATATTGCGAGATCTTATATTAAGCTGTTTCTCTATTTCTTGTTGTAGGTGTAAATTCCAAGCACTCGACCAAGGTAATGTTGCCAATAAAGTAGTTTTCTGGTACATTTTAACTTCACCTCCAGCATATTGTTGCATACTTTATATTAAACTTTCATACAGTATTCTATGCTATGTGTACTTCTGCAGCATGTCTACTGCTTCGCAGTCCTGTCACATATGTAGTTGCTAGAGCATGAGGCTTTCAGGGTTCAGTCCGTCGAGAGCTCTGCTTCTTAGAACACTATAGGGATTTTAAACGCATAACTCATAGATTTCACTCTTTCAAGTTTTAGACCTGCTACGCGATAGGTTCCCTCAGACGCCCACTTCATTTTCTGCATAGCACATTTGACAAGATGCATTAGGATTCTTATTTTTCTCACTGTTAGTTATATAATCTTGAATTACACTTCATTTTCGGCATTTGTTTCGGGTAAGTTCCCTTACAGCTTACCAAGAAGTAACTATTATCTGGTTTTTCTGTATAGTTTATTCCTACTTTTAGAGGAAAATAGCAAACACAACCTGAACTTATTACTAATATTTTTAAAATGTGATAATATGGATCCCACTTCGGTTAAACAGATACTTGGTTTGATACTAAGGATTATGGATGTGATACAGTTCTTCTAAATCTTGTACATATGCTGTAAGATAACATCATGGATGAATTCCAGGTTTTCAATTTCGACAATAACCCATCACTTTGGAACAATGGTTCTTCCTCAAGAGAGGTCGGACGTCGTCGGACAAGCTCTGAGATGCCTGATATCAACTTGGAGCTCCCTGCGTTACCAGGGGTCCCTAATTCATCAGAAGGCATCCCTACCTCCTCAAGAACTCAGAGTTTGGAGATGGACTTACCCCTCTGCCGAGCAGAGCAGCCTGAACCAAAATTGAATCTCCCTTGGGATGAAGATCCAACCATCAGATGGGTAAAACGTCTCAAAAGCTCATCTGATTCCTCTGGTCGAGGCACAAAGAGCTTGAACATGGCTGAAAACTCATCCCATGTGAAAAAGAAAGAGCGTTCGAGAAGCATTTTCCAGAAAAGCATCACTAGCTCAATACCAACTCCAAAAATACACAGTGGGAGAGATACAATTTTGTCAGATGGGAGTGGAAACTCATCAAAGGTAGACGAGCATTTATTACTCGACCCAACAAAGAAGAAGAGCAAGGACTTGTTGCTTTCACATACGTGGATAAAGAGGTGGCTCTGCAATGAGTCTCGAGATTCCCAGAAGATACCTAAAACCCCCGTAGTTTGTGAGCCACAATGTTTGAAATCTTCAGTAGGTGATCTCCAGAAGAAGCAGTTCCCCAGCGTTGCAGCTATAGCACTGATGGGGAAGTCTATGAACGGTTTCGAGTCGTGCGAACTCCGAAAGAGGGGCTCTTTAACCGTTTGGAACACAAAGGCTTTCTAGCAAGCAGCTGACCACATTCGCTTCATGGAGTACTATCTACTTGGTTTTCTATATGCATTAAGTTATCGGTAAATTATCCGCAACAAACGACATCAGTTCCTTATGTGCTTTGCTAACAGGATTAGCACTTCTGCATCCTATAAGAGAACTCCAGCGGCTCCAGGCCAGTAGCTGTTGCATCCAAGTCCATATCTACTTCATATGATCATCGTTGGTATGGTATTCTAGTTATTTAATGGTTGAATAAGTGATGATGTTATGACAATGTCGATGGATTGAAATGGAGTAATGGTAGTAATAGGGTACGATTTTTGTTTAAAACTTGAAACGTATGGTTTTCTACTAATAATAGGTCGCTTCTACTGTGAAGGCCCATCTCCCAAATTCGATAGAAGTCTTTCATAGAATGAAGGCGATCGTGTCTAGGACTTGAGTCAAGTATCAAGACGTAGAAATTGTGCAGAGAGCGGAACGAGAGAGCAGCCATCATTACTAATATAGAATCTTCTCAAGAAAACATTTCAACATATAATCTCAATATTCAGTTCTTAAATCCTAGATCATGTTGGTATTTAATTGAAATGGCTTCTCTCTCGTTACGCTCTCTGCATAATTTCTACGTCTTGGTACAACGAGAAAAATGATGGACACAACAGGCACAACCCCTATAATATCCCAACGAAGATACGCCTTTTGGAGTAAAAAACATTATAATCAAAGGTGTTGGAATTTCATTGAAACGACTTGGCAGAAAAACCGAAATGAAAACAAACGACACAAAAATACTGCGACTTAATAATAACAAAATAAGAAACACAATTTGAATGGTAAGATTATAGTAAGTAGAAATCCCGAGCTCAATTGTCTTACAATTTCCACATGCATGAAAGCTAAAAGAAACAGATATCTAATTTGACAAAACCCATCTGGAGATCGCCCAAACCATGCACCAAAACCTAGGTATTTGTCGCCCTCGTGTAGATTTGCTGACTTGCGTGAGCAGAAACCATTCTGATCAAGCCTCTTGCCATCAATTCTCTGATGGCCTTCCTTGCAAGAGACCCACTTATCTGTTACATCAATATATCAGCTAATCAATATCCATGATTGAGATACCTTCACACTAAACAAAAGAAAAGATCGGAGTAGCATTAAAGTACGGTAAAACACTCTATCAAATAGCTGCTTCTAGTATGATGATCCCAACAATAATCCCCAAAAACCAGTAGAAAACACCCGAAGCAAATAGATTCTACAAAGTGCAATTGTATTACTCCCTCCGTCCCACTTACACTTAATTAGACTCATTTTCCTTACTGGATTGTCCCATTTAATTAGACACATAAACTAAATTAGGAAGTTTTAAAACACAAAACTCTCTTCTAAAAAATTATTATAACTAAATATTATTATGCATGCCAAAGTAAATGGATCTAATTTTATTAAATGAAGTTGCAAATGCAACAATCAAGATAGGAACGAGATATAATAGAATATGAAATGCTCTAGAACTAAAAAGAGTTTAAAGACCGCTGGATTATTAGAGTTTCAAAAAAACCATAAATCATAAATTTAAATTTTGCCGGGAGAGTACATAGTACATTCAACAAAGGAGGTGGTATTTCTTTACAAAAAATACAAAAACACGACCGCATCAACGAGGAAAAATAATGTGAGATACAAGAATCTAATTATTGGACTATAATGATCCAATTCATCATGAATTTAAATAGTTAGACGAATTTACCCTGAGACGATCGGAGAGGACAGATGGAGTGATGAGCTTGTACTTAGGAGCCTCCGTCAGAAGCTTATCGTACGTCGATTTATCAAACAGAACCATGTTGTTCACCTTTTCCTTTTGCTTTCCCTTGCTCCACTTCTGCAATTATTAAATTTTCCGCAACAATTCCAACAAAAATCAGATATCCACTCCACACGCTGAAACAATGGGGAAGAAAATACTCAAACAAAAAACGTGTAGATAGATTGTCTATAACCTTCTTCTTCTGCTTGCCTCCACCTGACTTCGCCGGCTTCGATGACGGGGGAGGTGCTTTATCCTTCTTAGGAGCCTGCAAATCTCAAACATAAAAACCAAATCAGTGACCTGAAAACGGATTCTAGTACCGGAACGAGAAGAGTGAGGTTCAGAAAGGCGGAGCACCATGACTGCGGTAGTTGTGCGGCGGGAGAGCTTCGGCGGCTGGAATTTGGTGCGAGAGAGGAGTGTCTAGAGATCGATTTGGCAATGGTGGAATTAGTTAGGGTTTTATTTGTTAACATCCAAACCTACGACGACGTATGGATTCACGAAGGGGTTTAGGGTTACAAATGGGCCTGTATGACGCTTAATGGGCTTCTCATAGCCCATCATTGCAATTAAAGTCCATCTAACAATTCATTTAAAATGTTTTATTAAACCTCGATTTATGTCATGTTTACAATCATATTCATTACATGCAAATTTATGAAATAAATTAAAATTGTCTGGTAAATTTTAAATTTTTTGCTAATTTATTTATGACTTTTGAGGGTTCATACGTGCATTGCAGAATAAAGCCTGGATGAGTATGCATGAAAATATTTAATTGTTGAAAGATGCTCAATGAAATATAATAGACCAAGTGTTGGAAAAAGAGTGTGAACAAAACTGGATAGCATATTTTTGCAATGGAATCCAACTGAAAAATGCCTTGATCCACCGTCTTCTTTTTCTTTAATAATTGAACAAATTATTAATTATGATAAAAGTGAAATCTGTAACCTCTTATATCCAGACATAATGAGTAATGTTTTAGTAAGCATATCGTGATATATTAACTCATCAACATAAAAGACTGCTTAATTAATTTTAAATTAAATAAAAGTCGAGACATTTTTAGTATTTGGATGATTAATTAGATCATCACAACTACTTATAATGTAACTTTTTGACAAGGATATCACTTCATGTCACTTGAGCATCATGTGGGTTATCACAAAACCAACAACTCAAATTTAAATAATAATTATATATGCACATATACATATACGTACGTATAGACTTGAAGTTATATAATACTACCTCCGTCCCGCTAAAAGTGGTCATGTTTCCTTTTTGGGCCGTCCCACAAAAAATGGTCACTTTCTTAAAAGGAAAAGTTTTTACCTTTAAAATACATCACTCCTACTTTATTCACACAAAGCACTTTAGTTTCTTAATCTCCGTGCCGATTTCATTGTGTCCGCTTTTAGCGGGAATGAGGGAGTAGCAACTAGGTTATCTTTTCTTACCTGTATCCTTATCTGATCCTTAACGCCTTTTCAGAAGCATGTGCATTTCTCATAATATTATGCGCACGTACAAATGTATCATATCATTTTTATTAGAAAACACGTTACATGTAAATGTATCATTTTTCTTAAGAATGAAGTAGCCCAAATAAGAATGATTGTATACAGTTAGGTAACAATGGTTCGGTTATAAATGCAATTAGTTCAATAAATCTCACATGCATGCCAGTTTGTGACGCGATTATTGACGACCTAATTATCTCATTACTGGATAGTCACTCTCTGTCTCTATATATCTATCTCAAAATTTTATTTATATATATTTTGTGTGACAAGATCAATCACGATTATTTGCTTATTTTTGCTACTACGCTCTTAAAGGAGAAGAAAAATAAAAGAAAGTAAATTAGATCTAGACTTCCTAAAAAGGAAGAGAGAATTTGATTGAAGGGTCTTGATTCGACACTCCAATAAGACAGTCGAGCGCATGCAGTATATATTTAGACAGTCGAGCACTATATTACAAGAGATAGACCCACCACTACATATTCATTAAAGTTATTAAACGCAAAAGAAAAATAAAGAGATTCTCCACACATTCTTCTCACCCTATAAATATCAACACTCACCTCTCACAAATTTTGCCGCTACTCCAAATCTCAGAGTACGATAAAAAGAAACTATTAATCGACAAGAAAACCAATCGTTAGTTTGTGAGTGTGAGTGACTGAGTGTATATACAGTGAAAGAGAAGATATATTAATTATAAGAAAAAATGGATGCAATGAAGTTGGACAACATAAAGATGGAGAAAGCAAATGCGATTTCAAGGTATCGACGGGTTGAGCGAATCACGACTTTGTTTCGTGCGGTGGAGTTTCTCGTGGTTGCGATCGTCGTCTCCAGATTTTCGACGCAGTTTCCTCTGCTGCTGAGGCTATCGGGGGAATATTTTCGCCGAATCTCCGTAGCCCTAATCAGCCCCCGATTCGTCTTCCTCGTGGGGAATGCTATCATCCTCGTTTTATTTTTCAAATCGGGGAGATTTTCGGCTGAGGACGCTGAAGGAATGGCCGATTTCTACGACAAGCACGTCGAGAAATGCCGAAAAAATGAGGATAAAAAGGAGGCTGACGATTACAGAGTATATGGCGGCGTTGGTTGTGATGAGAGTAGGGGGAAGTTGTGCAGGAGCAGATCCGCCAAGTTGGAGAGATCAGTGGTGGTGCACGGGAATAACGAGCTCATGCGGAGCATGACGGAGGATTTCAGGAGCCAACGGAAGACGGCAGCGGCAGAGATGAGTAGTGAAGAGTTCCGGCGAACGGTGGAGGCATTCATCGCTCGGCAGCAGAGGCTTTTGAGGGAAGAAGATTGAGTCTGGGCTTCATGTATTAGCAGCTTTCTTCTAATAGATATTGTTAATGTTGGACTTCAATGCAAAAAATTGCTTAAAATAGGTAAATAGTAAATACTGTTTCAAACTCATATTTGCTGAACAAAACATTTTTCTTAAACATAAATATTAAACCTTGCCTGATAGTAGTGAGAGTTGAAAACCAAAAGCCTCTTATGGTAGCCAAAGCCAAAACCGAATGAGATCGAATGAGATCACTATTGCCTAATGGTGTCACATATTCTGTAAGAAATATATATATTGAATCTTAAACTGTTAATTACGACGCGTGTCACTCTCATATTAATGCAACACGAAATGTCACATGGTCAGACAATAGAATATCTGAATTAAGCCAAAATCCTGTTTAATCCACCGAATAGATCCAACTCGTTATATCAAAATCTTGAATTCAAATTCACATTAGGGGACATAGAAATAGTTTCTTGACTTTCTTAAAGATAAAATAATAATTAAATAAAAGGTGGAATAAAGAGAATTGCATTCTACATTATTGTTCCAATGCCAATGCGCAAATTATGCTTCACAAAATTACATTGCGTTAACATATTCCAAGACAAGAAGCAAGAAATAGGAACAAATTCCTTCATAAGAAATTTATCTACAATATGTGAAACACACATTCATGTTGTAGCGCATATATTCTCTAACACCATTTAAAAAACCAATCTTCTTATGTTCGGAATGTTAGAGGAAATCAAGAACTTATAAATTGAGGAAACAAACAAGATGAATCCGGCAACATTAATCAAGTTTTAGGATAAGAAATTACTTGACTGTGCACTATAACAAAATTGTCCTAGTAGAATGAACAAAGAGTTCCTTAACGAGATGCTTATATGCTTGAATAGATATCTGGATTTGGAAGAATATATGCAGAGATTAAGAATATTCTAGAAAACGAAAACCGAACATTTATTTATTCATCCAAAAGAAAATTCTGGGATACAAAGAGTAAGATACAGACCGACAATACTTAGTTACTTACCTACTGGATGCAGAAAAAATCGAACAAACCATCAATAATCTTCTAAAGGCCCTCAAAAAATCTTAAATGGTCTTCGAATGTCTCCCCATGTCGGATTTTGGACACTGATCCATCATCTTCGACCTAAAAGAAAGCAAGCTCAATTTCAGTGTCCCATTCATGATTCATGCATCAGTTTATACACGCTCGAATACTAGATCCAATAAAAATTGGTGTCTTGGTATGCTATTTAGAAGGTGTGATCATTGTGTCATATAACAAGAGGGGCACATTATACAAACCCAATATTCTGGTGGTCGCATCTTGAGGTTGTACGTGGAAGCCATGCTCATGCAGTAAGCACCAGCATCATGGACTACCAATCCAGCACCCTAAAAAGTCGAGAAGAAATAAATGAGTGAGGCGAGATGGAATTCGTAAGGTCATATTAGGTACAGGGAGGTAACACTCTACCTTGGCCGGGGTGGGTAATTCTCTATCCTTTCCCAGGAAATCAGCCGATTCACAAACAGGACCGACTACATCAAATGTTGAGATCTCAGCGTTTGGTGGTGAAGGTGAAACCAGCTCTATGTGCTGCAACAATTATGTGAAGCAGTGAGTTACTTGTTATGAAGAAAAAAAGTACACAGGTACCCATATAGCAGGAACCAAGTAGGGATAAAAGGTGAAATGAAGTGTTCAAACACAAAAAAGAAGGTAAAAATATGTATATTATAGAATAAAAGAACTATGAACTTCACCTGATAAGCTCCATACAAACTAGGTCGAATGAGCTCTGCCATGCTCCCATCGATCACGACGAAATTTTTTGTCCCGTTGGTTTTCACTCCAGTGACACGGTTGACAAAGCAGCAAGTGTTTGCAATAAGCGATCTTCCAGGCTCAATTATGAGATTGAGGTTTCGCGAAAGAACCAATTCTCGTACCTGTAATAAAGTAATCTTACATATCAACCAATGAAAGTGAAATCTCAACAAAGAAGGCAGCTAATTTTGTTTAATGTTGATTGAAGAAATATAGTAGAATATAAGTAGAACGAGAAACACGATATAAAGAAATTTAATACTGATAGTAGCAGTAACCATTACTTACAGTGTCAATTAGGTCTCTAGGAGTCGGTAGGATAGCTCCGGTATGATAATAGTCTATCCCCAGCCCACCTCCGATATTCAAGTGATCTATTTCAAAACCTTGGGATCGAATCTCATCTATGTAGTTCACCATCAAAAGTGCAGCATCTCTAAAGATATCTACCTGGAGAAACATTGACTCACAAATTACAGCATGCACAAAAACAGAACGCCATGGAGAAAACAACTGTAGATAGACATTAAATTCTTGGGTAGCAAAACGTGAGGTATTGTAGCGCCACACTCGATATACGAACTAAAAGTACAGAATGATCTCTTAAAGGATGCTCATTTCAAAAGAGAAAGGCAACAGGAATGGCCAGAAGTACCTTTGTAATAGTAGAACCAAGGTGACAGTGGGCACCAACAAGTTTGAGTTCTTTGGGATGTGCCTTGACAGCATCTAGAAACCATTGCAACTTCTCGTTTCTGATACCAAATTTGGAGTTCTTATTTCCAGTAGCAACATAAGGATGGACCTATATCTCACAGCAACATATGTTACTAGTAGGTACAAAGTAACAGAAACAACTTAGTATAATTATATTATAAGATACCACTTTTTCAACCAAGACTAATAAAAAAAAGTTTAGTGTAAGAAACGTATCGAAATTGAGGATTGCGTATTAAGCTAAAACTACTACATCTTTACTAGAGGGATCCTATGATAGTGAGGATCTGGATGGCAAATGAAAGTAACACAGAAAATCAAGCACTAATATCAAATTTTAAGGCACACTAAACTGATATCTGAATATTCACCTGAGGATCAACATCTGGATTGATGCGCAATAGCACATTCACTTTCTTCCCAGCAATTCTTGCAGCGGCCACAATATTTTCCAAATCGAATTCACTGTCAATGTTCACAAAAACACCTGCTTCAGCAGCCAAGACTAGATCCTCCAAGATCTTTCCATTTCCATTGAAGACACACCTGTGTGAAAAATGAAAATGTTCTTATTATAGGTAGATAGATAAGATCAATACTGTTACATCATGAGTGCAAAAATGGCTTTAGGTTAGAAAGAGGTATGCAAAGTGCTCGTATGCTACATTTAGAAACAGAAATGTGTGCTCTTATCTTCTTATAGAACAATTTACATGTTTGGAAGACTGGAAGAGCTCAAAAAAATCAAGCTTCAAGAATCATACGGATGTTTGTTCAGTATCCAGAGATGATTAGGTGAACTTATTTCATTCTATTGTAGAAAAGATGATAGTTCTTAGCTCTAATAAAAGGAACTGACTATCTTCTTTAAAAGATTAAATATTAAAATGCATTACTGAATTCACAATCAAAGTTCATGTTCCTGAAGACTAAAAGCATTTCTTCCCCAGCTCTCTCTCTCTCTCTCTCAAGATCATCTAGAGCTATTCCATTCAAGTCTTCCATCTCCATTTTCAATCTTCTAGTGAAAAGTATAACTAGAATCATTAATTATACCTTGTAGGATCAAAGCCAGCCTTGAGCGCCAATTTAAGCTCATTACCACTAACCAAAACAGCTCCACACCCCAAACTCTGCAAAAGCTCCAATATCTTCAAATTATTGTTGGCCTTAATCGCATAACCGATGATCGAATTCAACCCCTCCAACGCTTCCTTGTACGCCTCCACATTGCGCTTAATCTGTGGCTTGCTGTACAAGTAGAATGGCCTTTTCTCCACGACTTCCATCACTTGTTCGACCTTAACCCCCTCGCAGTACAAGAACCCATCATCAGATTTCGCGAAACAGTGCTCGAATTTCTGGGTTTTGGGTTCCGAGGTTGAGAGGACAGCCCTAGTAAGACAGGCTCTGAGAGATGCTGAAACGGGCTTGAATTTGAAACGCGAGGTGAGGCTTGTGGCAAACAGGGTTGACGAGAGCTTGACGTGTTTCGAGAGGGGAACTGTTGGGGGCTGAGAGAGGAGGTTCGAAGCCGCCATTGTTATCGCCGCAGAAAGTTCTGGGAGTGGAATGGAGTGTCAGTGTGTGAAAGAGTCCACGTTATTACATTCAACGACCAAATTCTAGGTTTTTAAGAAAGGCGGCTGCTTAAGCTTAACTTAACATCATGATTCAATACTCCCAAATATAGCAGTATATATATCCAGTCAAATTAAACCCGACCCACCACAAATTTATACGGGTCGGATCCGATATGTGTATGATATGAATAAATCAACTTTATCATTGAGCGATTTGAATTTCCCAAAAATATAGAAACGCCCCCAAAAAGATGAATTGTGGATATGCAATGAGGTTTCTAATAAAAGAACAAAATTTTATTTTAGGGGTAAAAAGATGTAGGTGTATGAAGGATTTCTACTATTATAAGTACATAGAGTTTTAAGAATTTTTCGAAAGTGAATTTGAAAGAATATAATGCAAAATTTGAATGTTACTCTCTCCGTAAACCATCCCATAAATTTAGTTATAGTTAAAAATATGAATATTAAAAAAGTTGGTAGTACAAAAATGAGGTTTGGAGCGGAACATCTAAATAAAAATCAAATTAAAAACAACAAATCATTAAAAATTGAACACACCAATTACAAGTTTGAACTATAAATTTTACAACATTAATATATTTATAATAGTTTTTTTATTTAATTTTAGGTCCCTAATTAAAAATTAAACTAAAAATAACGCTGTCAGGGATCGAACTATTGCCAATGCAAATTGAGCCACCCAAGACCTCATATAAAAATTAAACTAAAAAAATATAATACTAGAATTTGAACTATTGTCATTCAATTAGAAATTGAGTAAACATTTTACCAACTTACTAAATTCAACGTTATATTTAATTTCACAACGTATATATATATAATAGTATACGTAAAAATTTAGAGACCCCCAAAATTCCGAGGCCCTGGCGGTCGCCCAGGTCGGCCCGGCCTGGTTTGATAATGAAATTACCTAACACAGTCATTATACACTTAGGGGGGGTGTGGTTTGTGAATGAGATAGATTAGATTGATAGGATAATAGATGATGTGATTATTTGGATTATATAATCATGTGTTTTGTTTGATTGATTATAATGTCTGATAAATTATGTGATTATAATTAAAATATAGAAAAATACATAAATTGTCCTTTATTGATATATGTTGGGTGTGTGTTTACTTGTATTTTTGTAAATAACAAAATAGATGAGGATAATTTTGTAAATTTGTGATGCTTGATTAATAATCAAGTTTAATCAAGTCAAGTTTGGGTTGATTAATAATCAAAGAATTCCTTGATTATATGCGGGCCGAATAATCTATCTCGAGCCAAATCAAACAAACCAAACACTTAATTATGCTTGATTATTTTATCAATCACATCTAATCAAGACTAATCAAGCAAACCAAACACTTAATTGGGCTATTTAGGAAATGCGTGTTCTACACTATATAATCTATAATTAAATTATAATTTATTTTTATTTTATCATTTTATTTTGATTTGATGCACTTTAGTTTAACTTATATATAATATTGGTTCATCAAACCTAAATAAGATATATAATTATTTTTAAACATTTAATGTTATTTTTAATTAATTTTAATTAACCGTTTATAAATTTAAAATTAAGATACATAATTGTTAAAAAATTATTAATTATAATTTATTATATCATAATAATTTTTTACTTTTAATAAATTTGATTGCAAGACAGGAACATAAAATATTAAATCTCATTCATATTGGGGTGGCATCATATCTTATGTTATTATAAAACTTTTTAAGTATACTGTATATTGTATAACTTAATTTTTTTTTATAAAAATGTATTAAAATATTATTATTAATTAGGTATTAGTATCATATAGGAGACAGAGGACCCATAAGCTAATTATTTATTGCAGAATTGAAATATATAATGTAAAATTTTAAACGTGGCACGCACAAACAAGGTACTGAAGAAATATACGTGGGGGTGGGATACCTCTACAAACCTTACACTAACTAATATTGAGAGGAATAGAAAGAAAATATAAATTAAGTAATTAAAAAGATACTGACATGGTGTGACACGTCAGCGTCTAAATATTTATGTTCATATAGATAGTGTGACACGTCAGCATCTCTGTTAGAATGTACTACAGTGTTAATCATGATGTGATTTCCATGCATGCAACGCCGGCGGAGAGGCTTGCACTTCATAGTACAGTCTCTCTCTCACACATACACACACACACATATATATATAATTTATGTATTATTATCTGCGAATATACAGATGAATGCGAGCTACATCAAAGGTGGGACACATTAATTATCTTAATTATATACACAAATAATGGGAGAGAAGGAAGGAAGCATGGACGACCATTGATTTTTATGCGGGTTTCAAATAATAGCGGGGGGCCTTAATTTCACTCATAATCAGGTCTAATGTGATGATGAATCGATGATGATGATGAAGATATTAATATTATTTTATTATTACTGGCCCTCCATGTTTTGGGGCACTCCTATATTAGCAACCCTTTTAACTATCTATTTCTCTCTCTTCCCATAAATTCTTCGAAGCTGAAATCTTTCTCATATTCTTGGTGGGTGTAGTTTATCTTTCCAACGAAGGTAATTCAATTGTTTCATAGCTGTCGGGGATTGGTTGGTTGGTTTCGCAATGTTTCTGTTAGAAGATTATTAATAAGTTGATTACTTTGCAGATAAACTGCATGTTCGTGATCGTTGGATCGTTCAACGGAATTTTGGAGAATAGAATCATCTATTAAATTCTGATGTTAACGTGATCATATTTACGAACTGCAATCATGAGTGGCAACATTTCAGTGAATGTTGATCGCTCATTCAGGCCAAGTGAGCTAGTTCTTCCTCCCCCTAAATAATTCTTCGTTTCTTCTTTAACATATTTCAATCATTTCACTAAGTGAAGCACAAATCATATCCTCATTTTTTTTTAGTATCAAACTTTATGTGAAACAGATCAAAAATGTGAAGAGAGAAACATGAATTGTGGCACGCTAGATCTAGAGGAAGATATATATATTAAGCACTGATTATAATGATAGTTCTTAGGTTGTGATTGCTGATAAAAATTCTGTTGCAGGTCTTGAGAAAATTGACATGGATATGGCGGAGGATGAGAGGAAAAAGAGGCCTGTGTCGTTTAAGAAGGCGGCAGTCAGTGCCTCTTCCAAATTCAAGCACTCTTTAACCAGAAAGGGCCGCCGCAACAGTAAAGTTATGTCCGTTGTTTTTGAGGACGAGCGTGATGCTGAGGAAGTGCAAGCTGTGGACGCCTTGCGCCAGGTGCTTATCTTGGAAGAACTGCTCCCTGCAAAGCATGATGACTACCATATGCTGCTGAGGTAATTTGATCAGTTTTGGGATTGAGGAAAAGCTAGACAAAAAGTAATTCAACCTTAAGTCTTCGCGTGTGATGAAACAGGTTCTTGAAGGCAAGAAAGTTTGATATTGAGAAAACAAAGCAAATGTGGGCTGATATGATTCAATGGAGGAAAGACTTTGGCTCTGATAACATCATGGAGGTACTTACTGTATTTGATGGGAGAAATTTATCTTAGATAATGATCAAGGATGTTGGAAGCGTAATTCTGTATTTGCTCTCTAGGAATTTGACTTCAAGGAGAGGGATGAGGTTGTCAAATACTATCCACAAGGCCACCATGGAGTTGACAGAGATGGAAGACCAATTTACATTGAGAAGCTCGGTCAAGTTGATTCGACCAAGCTCCTACAAGTCACGACTTTGGATCGCTATCTTAAATACCATGTTCAGGAGTTTGAGAGGACTTTCAACGACAAGTTTCCAGCCTGCTCCATCGCAGCCAAAAAGCACATTGATCAAAGCACGACCATTTTGGATGTTCAAGGAGTGGTATGTGCTATTACTATATTTGCAGTGAGGTTATCTTATGTAGTTGAATTCCGGCAATGAATGATGAGCTTATCTCTCTGGTTAGAACATGTACTTGTCTTGTTTTATCACTACTTGGGCTCACATTATTACAGAATACATTTCATAATTTCCTCATGAAAGTCAAATTTTTGTTTTAGGGGCTGAAAAGCTTCAATAAGGCTGCAAGGGAACTCATTCAGAGCCTTCAGAGTATTGATGGTAATAACTACCCTGAGGTAATAGCTACTATTCTTTTTCTTCTTCTTTTTTCTGCTGTTGATGAATGATGATAGATTAAAATCTCATTTGTTGTTCACTTTTCAATTCTTTCCTTATTTTCAGACCCTATGCCGCATGTACATAATCAACGCAGGATCTGGATTCAGACTCTTGTGGAATACTGTCAAATCTTTCCTTGATCCAAAGACCACATCCAAGATCCATGTGAGCTGCATTCATCTCTTTTTACTACATACAATACATTCTGCTCGACTTTAATCTAACTAGTCATTATGTTTCTTGTAACCAGGTTTTGGGTACCAAATACCAGAGCAAGCTTCTTGAGATTATTGATGCAAGGTGAAGTTACCTTAATCAGAATTTGGTTACCGTTGGTTTTCTACACTGCTCATTGGTTTGGACAGCATAGCGTGTATTTATGGCTTTATCTTGTATCAGTGAGCTACCGGAGTTCTTGGGCGGTACGTGCACCTGTGCAGATAAAGGTGGTTGCATGGTTTCTGATAAGGGCCCTTGGAATGACACTGACATTATAAAGGTGTTAACTAGTTTCATTGCAATGTTATCTTTCCATTTTGTTTTGTTTTAGAATACAAATTCCCTAAACTCCAAAGTATGATGATGTGATTGCAAGATGGTCCGAAATAATGAACACAAAAACAAAATCGTCCTTCCAGCTGGAAGTGAAAGAACAGATTCTCCGGAAGCTGCTAAAGATGATATTCCTCGTTCACAACTGTCTCCTGTTCATGAAGAAGTAAGTTGGAATGCCTTAAACTATCAAATATAATGCAAAAGTTATTAAAAAGTGGTCTTCACTCAAGATACTAGCTTGTTTTTGTGGTCTGCTCTAAATGATTATGTATTTATCAGGAAACCAAGCAACCTCCAAGTGTATGTGAGGCTGCTAAAAGCGAACGCGTCGTCGACAAGCCCATTACGGCTATTGTGCGAAAAGCAGAGACACAAATCAACTTTGCTCATCCTAAAGGTACAACAAAGTTTTCCTTCTAATATGCTATGATAAGACGGTAAAATTATAAGGAGTTGCAAATCTGATTCTTGTTATTTCTTTTATAACCTTAGATTGTTACCCTGCAAAACTGGCTTCTAAGACTACTGAAAGGATTAGCAACCACCTGTTGAATGGAGTGATGACTATTGTAATGGGAGTGGTAACTATGGTTCGAATGACTCGAAACATGCCAAAGAGGCTCACAGAGGCCACCCTCTACTCCTCCTCTATGTACAGTGATGCTCAGAACTCGCCTAGAGCAACCGTCTCGAATGAGGACTACTTCATCATGATGAAACGCATGAATGAGCTCGAGGAGAAAGTGACTATCCTCAGCAAAAGGCCTGCAACAATGCCTCCTGAAAAGGAAGAGATATTGAATAATGCCTTGAAACGTATTGATATGCTGGAGCAAGAGCTATCTACAACCAAGAAGGTACTTAAACTTAAACTAATGCTCGTTTCAACGAAGCCTCGTTTCACAATAGAGAATATATTGAGAGAATGGTTATGTGGTGTTTGGTGCAGACTCTGGAGGATGCTTTAGTTCAACAAGAAGAACTCGTAGCCTTCATGGAAAAGAAGAAGAAGAGAAAGAAGAGGTTCTTTGCTTTCTAAAGCATGGGAATAACGTCATGTTTATTATTTTTTGAGAAGGTGTTGTGCAACAAGCATCATTTCCCTATCATTCATATAAAGTTTGCTGCTGTGTATATTTCAGAACTTGTTGAATTCTTATGTAAATAGCTGTATTTGCCTTTGTGTTGGAATTTTAACTGTTTGTAGGCAGAGACTTCTTCCATTGATGAGCTCAGCATTCTCAGAGCCCCCAAAAAAAGAAGTGCTTGTTCAAAATTCCAATGAATTTCATGCATCCTACCAAGAATATATATATTGAAAGATTTTCATCTTCAATTTCTACATATTTTGCTGTGTCTCTTCTTTAATCTTGTTACAAAAGCTCCTCCAGATATTGCCTGGGATTGTAGTTGAATCAATGGTCAATATTTGTTATACTACTATATTGCAAATGTTAAGGAAGCAATTATAAATATTAAACAAGTAGTGTAATGTAACATCTATATAAATTGTATAGTAATTTTTCTACAAATATTTTATTCGATTCCTATGGAGTTCACTTCTCATTTTAATTTCTTTATTCATTTGCATATGGTATGGAGATTGTTGAGAACCAAATATCCAAACATATAAGAATATGAAAAGACAAAGTCAAGTTCAGGATTTGATGCACGTATCTAATATCAAATGAGAATAGAGTTCCAACTGTTGAAATCCAACAATCAATCAATACATACATACATACATACATATATATATATTTAAGTTCTAACAATAGAGGAGCTAGCAATCAATAATACCTGAGCTGTCTATCAACTCCAAGCAATATCAATATTCACAGTAGAGCCTTAAAGATTAAAAACAGTAAAATAGAGTCGAGTACTAGTGCCTCAAAACATCCTTTAAATTTGTTAATAAAAAACCCAGTGTAGTTTCCAGAAAAGAAAAAAGAATCCATATATGTGTATATATGTTGGGGAAAAATCCTGGTAAGGAATTTACATTGTCAGTGACAGCTCTACGATGGTTTTGGTTAGGCAACTGGGTTACATCTAATAAGTCCAAAGAAGTGGTTAACCATCCAAGCTCTCCATGGAGAATGCAGCTCACCAGCAAAATTTCTTCTTCTGTATAACGAAAAAGGAAGCTTGTCAGAAAGAAATATTTCACATGATGTATTAGATCGAGAGCAAATCGTGTCACTCACTTGGTATTTAGAGAAGTGCTCAGTATCTATGTAAGCAAGAAGCTCCTCTTGCTTCATTAAAGCCTCATGCAGAGCCTGTAAGCAAAGTGACACACAAACATCTTAGTTCGGTCACTACAACACATGCGGATAATTATTTCACTTGGGAATGACAACAATGGCAAGAAATGCAAGAGCTGGATCCAGATTATAGATTTCCTAGTGCGTAGCAAAAATGGCAAGAAATGCCTCGTGCATGGTTTTAATTTGGAGGCATTCTTCAGGTGGTTAAAAATAACCTTATGATCTACTCATAACATTGTTTCAACTACGACTGTTATCACTTGTCATTTTGGTTTCTTCATATTCTTTTTAACTCTTATATGGGAACTGACCGATAGAGTTAGGTGAGCTCAAAGTAAAGAGCTGCTTTTAGCCAATAAAGATGTAATGCAATGTGTGGCACATATAGAGGTACCTTCTTGGTTGCAATCAACTCTGCTTCTAGGGCATCCACGCGGTAAACAGCAGCATTCAGCAGTTCTTCTTTCTCATACGGCATCTCAGATGGCTTTGACTGAAGAGTATTCACCTTCTCTTCAAGCTCCCCCAATCTCTTTACGACGGAAGATAGCATTTCTGTGTCTCTTAGAGATGATAATGACGGAGTGGATTGCTCATGTTGCATTGATATGGGAAGTTTCTTCTTCATTTGGTATAAAATTGGACGGAGATACAAGAAAAGAGTCATAAGGAATGTCATAAGAGCTGCCAAAATACGAGCGCAAAATTCTGCTGGTGCTATCTGTGAATCAGGCAGTGGCCCTAGATAAAAGAATTCACACAATTATTAACATTGTGAAAGAAAGGCTATTGATAGAGAAAAACAAACATGGAAAACATAAAAGGAGACTTAACAAAAACCAATCTACTTCAGCAATCTATCATGAAAAATACATTGTTCAGTAAATAGTAACCAACATCAGCAAATTATAAGAATAACTTTAAAGATGGTAGAGGTGGTAGATATTGCCTGCTTTTTCTTCACTCCTTCCCGTTCTGCATATTTACCCATCTCCACACAATATAAAAGAGCAGAAATATATGAAAAAAGTAATTATACGTAAACTGACTCACAATTGTGCTAGCGAGTAGATAGGAACTGAAGGGAGATAGGGAGGTCTTCACAATTCACAATCAGGACAATAATGATGAATCTACAGACTATAAATAAATCATAACAGATTAACCTTCAGAAACACAAAAGTTCTCAGTAATTGTTTGCTTCTTTGACACAGAATCAACAGCCTTGTCAATAATGGGGACATATTCATCGTATCCTGAGAAGTTGCCAAAATGACTGGTGGTTCCTACAGCCTTAGCCTGCAAAATGAGTCAACCACCTGAGCATCAAAGAGAAATATGAAGATAAACTCGACTCTTGTTATGATAAATAATACTCTCTTCCCATTTTCACAGCATGTTAGATCTGTTGCAATGAGTTTCATAAATATAATAAAAGTGAAAGTTTCCTATAATTAGAATGCATTGGCTATAGTGAAAAATCTAATTCAGGAAATATAGCTTTTTCTGAACATACTAACAACACAGTTGAATTTCAGAAATAAAAATAAAATGAAGTAAGAACTTATTAAATAGAAATAATAATGTTTCCTGGCATGCCAAGAATTATAAATTCTCTTTAAATTTTTAAACTGATTACAAGTTATGAAGTTAATACAGGAACTTCAGATTATTGATATTGAAAAATGTTTTAAGAAACTGACATGGGAAAACTCAGCATAAAGAAAATGCATCTTGGTTCTGTGATTCATCGACAAGATGTCAAGATGTTAAAAGAGTATTAAGCCTGTAAATACTTAGTATTTGTATCCTAGCAGAGTGGAAAATCTGAAAAAAGAAAAGCAATTGCAGATTCTATTTCCCCTCCAGCTGGGTTTCAGATACCCTTTTTCCACAAGCAGGAAACAACAGGTCGAAATAATCTCACAGTATAAGCATTGTGCATAACCTTACCTCCTCACGAACTGGAGTCAGCCGAAGCTGTGAAAAACTTCTATTGGGTTTTGGTGAAGCAATATCTTCAGCTTCAGAACTCTCTGCTGTAGAAGTATCACTGCCTTTCAACTGTTGCATATCCAAGAGTTTAAAACATGTTCACACTAACAATAGATTTGACAGAATATGACCCAATAATTTAAAGGACTCTTGAGTTGCCATACCATGTGGTAATGAGGCTTGGCATACACCACCTTCCCATCACTGCTGATAATTTTGACGATCTGCTTGGCACGTCGAGCTTCACCATTAAGCACCATCTGCAAATAAGAGAGTTAAGTACTCTTTGTACTAAACAAGTTAGAAAGTGAATGCATGTAAAATTGCATACCATCATGGATATTCTATGGTCTATGTAAGTTAGGAGTTACGACCTTTAGTATCTCTGGATTCTTCCAGGGTCCTTTATCAGAAGACAGGCAGCCACCTTCATCAGCACATGCACATGTTCCTCCTAAAAACTCTGGCAGTTCACTGCATGTTCACATGAAATATGATAACATCACTCAAAATATTTTGTTGGTAGTTAGTTAGAAGAAACGACAGATTTTATGACCACTCATTTACCTGGCATCAATTACTTCAAGCAACTTATTCTGGTATTTATATCCAAGGACCTGCAATTATTTCAACAACATGAGGAATCAGTATATCAAATCCAGTAACTCAACCAAGTGCCATAAAGCTTCTGAATACTAAAAGGTAAGAAAATGCATACATGAATCTTGGTAGCTGTCTTGGGATCTATAAAGTTCTTGACAGTATTCCATAGCAGCCTAAAGCCTGGACCAGCATTAATTATAAACATTTGATGAAGAGTCTGCAATTGGGAAGCATGAATTAATACAGAATATTCACCAGTAAAAACTGATTAAGTCCTCTCAAAAAAAAGAGAAAAGAGAGAGAGAGAGAGAGAAAGGAAGCAGATATCCAAGGAATTACTTCAGGATAATTATCACCGTCAATCTTCTGGAGCCGCATAATGAGATCTCGTGCACTCTTGGTGAAGTTTTTCAAGCCCTGAAAAATGTTCATGCAGGCATTACAAAAACAAAATACAGCTGCTCCATGCTTTAAATAGAACTGATTCCTGAAGCAAAACAGTGGGACATAGTTTTTAAGCATAAGAGAGTAAAACATACCACACCATGAACATCCAAGATTGTCGTACTAGAATCGATGTGCCGTTTAGCAGCAATTGTGCAAGCTGGAAACTTGATTGCAAAACATTTCTCAAATTCTCTCACATGGTATCTTATGTAACGATCCATGGTAGTAACTTGCAAAAGTTTGTGTGGGTCGACTTTCCCTAGTCTCTCAATGTACACTGGCCTCCCATCCTTGTCAACTCCATGATATCCATGGGGGTAATAGTTCAGAACCTCATTCAACTCTTTGAACTCAAAATCCTGATGGATAAAATAAATGGTCGAGATAAATTTTAAAAGCTGAAAATGATAGAAGAGTAAGTCGATAAGCACAAGAAAATCTTTGTATTGTCCTCACTAGCCACTAGCAGAGGATATTCCAGTTTTACCTCCATAATTGTGTCAGTGCCAAATTCTTTCCTCCATTGGATCATATCTGCCCACATGAGTTTTGCTTTTTCAATATCAAATTTCCTTGCTTTCAAAAACCTGCAAGCACATTCCTCAACATTCTTAGAAATTTGAAGGTCTTCTATTTATATGAAAATCAAAAGTAGCAGGGAAAAGACAACTCCAACTTCAAAATCCTCCTCAGAGTAAAAGGAACATTATGAAGCCCCAGAGCCTGAGTTCACCATGAAGAGAATGTGTGTGTACAATACTGAGCAGCTTAGAAATTGTTCCATGAATAATGCAATGGTGTCTAATATATTTTTATCCATCCCCCTAAACTAACAAATCATACACCACACATGCAATCTGCGTGTTAGCTGTTCATTAGAATCATTACATCGATATATCTATCTGGTAGGGCTGCATGATAGACACCTATTGGCTCCAAGTTTGATCTATTCGTGCTTCTTCCTAAGTAACCTCGCGATTTAGTTGATTGAATAGTGAGCCTATTCATCACCTCCCAACATTTGATTCAATATACATGAAAATGCATAAATAAGTTATTAATTTATAAATAATATTAACCTCAACATCTTGTGGTAATCATCAAACTTTTCTGGTAGAATCTCTTCCAATATTAGGGCTTGCCGAAATGACTCGACAGCTTGCAGATCCTCGGCATCCCGAATATCTTCAATTGAAACAGAACTGACTCGACCATCGCTCTTTCTTCTGCCACTCTTTTTCTTGAGAGTATGCTTGAACTTTGAGGATGCATTCAGCGCTTTCTTCTTCAAAGAACCAATTTTAGTCCTTCTTTCATCCTCAGAAATCTCAAAATCAGACTTTCTTTCTCTTCTCTCTTCATTGCCGGATGAACCCTCAAAACCTGTTTCACACAACCACATGCTAATATAGTTAAGTAGCACTTTGCAAAATACGAAAGTTAGCATGACATTTGTGTTCAGTTTGTTGAAGCAATCTCTCCACATCTACTCCTAAGTCCTAAACACTTCCAGCCAACAATCTTGATATTTCAAAGCTAATGAAGCGTAATAATTAAATTTGACAGCTGTGGCAGTAATAAGATAATTCTGAACCTATACAACCTATGAAAATTTATATTATTTGAAAGCCAAACAGAAATGTACCCCTAACCCCCCACCCCATATTTAACATCGTTCTATTCTTCCCCTAAATTACCCTAGCTCATATACCATAAACAGCAAATCACTACTGTAGGTTTAATTAACAGGCTCCAGTCAAATTGACAATCCCAACATCTGAAACTAAAACTCAAATGCAGCTCAAAATTGCAGCTAATTATCAGGGAATGCAGATCGATAACGACAAATAAACCAAACAAAATGCACTTACATGGCCTGGCAAATCTATCCAAGGGACCTGACATCGCCAACTACGACCACCAATACCAAATTCTTGATGACCGAACAATTAATCGATTCAATCGATCAATTAAAACTCAGCGCACTGAAAATCCACCTTCAATCAGCTAAAGAAAACGCGCAGAACACAAATCAAGAAACTACAAAATCCTATAATTGTTCCCAGATCGAAAACCCAATAGTTTGTTCAGGTTGGAAACAAGACCTCGAGAAAGCACTGGAGCGAATCACGAGGAAGATCCGGCGGTAATAAATGCATTAAAATCCATAACGCTTGGTGAGTTAATGCAGGAATAGGAACAGAGCGAGCGAGAGAGATAGAGATGAGCGTTTCGGAGAGAGGAAACAAGGAATAATAAATTGAGTACATTTATATAATACTCCCTCACTCCCTCCCTCTCTACCGTCTCAATTGTCTCGCTTTCCATTTTGATATGTCCCAAAAGTTGTGAGAGTAACAAAGTAGGTGGAAAGTAATGGAAAATAGTTGAGAAAGAAATAAAATGAATATTGGTATGCGAGCCAAAAGCAAATGAGACAATTGAAGTGGGACGGAAGGAAGGAGTACTACTTACTAAAATATTTATATGATAAAAATGTACATATACGGCGATTATTTGCAAGTAGGGGAGGAAAAATGATTTATTTATTTTTTTCTTTTTCTTTAAGAAGTGTAAATGGATTAAATATGATGATGTGGGTCCATCACACGTGGCAATCGGGGGAGGGGTGAAGAATGTTCTACTGCTTACTGCCAAGAGGGATTCCGAGGAGGCGGGGGATCTACTTATTACAAGGGCGTCATCAACAATTATGCACTTAATTTTGATATTTGTTATAAATATTACTTCCTCTAGTTCATTAAAGTGGGCTATATTCTTTTTTCGAACGGATACTAATATTATTGTTTGTTAGTAAATTAGTTTATTTAAGTATTGTAGTGTATTAGTGTGACATGAATATTAATATACCTTTTTTTTTACTAAAAATAGGAAGTTGTCTAATTTAGTGGGATGTCTCAAACGAAAAATGTGGCCTATTTTCGTGGGACAGAAGGAGTATTATTTAGTGAACATTACTATTTATAATATTAGTGTATTTATTATTAAATGTATTCATTATGAAGTGAACAACCTATATATATGAGAATATAATTCTAGGATTTTAACGCCCTACCATTTTTTTTCTCTGCGCAATTTGTATAGTTTTTTTTCTTTCTTGCAGTTTCTCCTTCTTCTTATACTATGTTTATTATTCCGCACAATATTTAAATTACAACAGATATTTATTTTTATAATTATTAATTATAGGGGACCAATGAAGTATTATTGGTTAATTATCACCGTATGTATCTTAGTGGATCTTCCTCTATCTTAGAAGAGATCTAGCTAGGAGACACTGGTATAATTATATCTATTTCCCAACTCCCATTTCAGAAGTAAAATACATAATTAGATGCATTCTTTTATTATGTGTATTGTATGAAGTATATATAGTTTTAAGGGGTGGTGATGATTCCTAATGGTATGGATGTATTGCACGCAAAAACAAACAGGAACTGAAATTGGAACGATCGAAATCTCAAAATATCTAAGATCGAATTCTATAAATGATATATGTCATACAAAATGTCCTCTTACAATCCAAATAGATATGAACTCGTTGATTCGTTGATAAAAGTATGTATAGGTAAACAAGAGGATTTTGAAAATTCCTCATCATGATTTTGATTAATGATTCCAGAATGCTTGAATTCGAGATTAGATGGCCTATATAGGTTTAGATCTGAGATCTCCATAATAAGTAAGAACAAATATTAAAGATACGAACACACATAAATTAAAAAAATATTAGTGGATATCAAATTTCAATATATCAATTTAAAAAATAAATTTTGTTATATTAATGATATAGACTTCTGTATAAATATTTGTAAAATTGCCGATAATTTATAAATATAAAAATATTAAATAAATTTGTTTGGTGCGACTTATAGTTCCCACAATTTATCTTTGGACCCACCACTTGTTTTAAATGTATGGTTTTATTTTAATCATGTATTGGTGTAATTTATATATAATTCAAACTAGTGAGGATCTACAATAATAAATATTCAGTCATGAATGAAATATCCCTGAATATATAAAATAAAATCCCGATCTTAGATGAGTATTTAAAAAGATGACTGGGTACGATATGTGGAAAATAAATAATGGACCAATGTTATTAGCATCAATAAGTAGTCCTTTTCACCAAATATTATTTATGAAAAAAATATAAAATGATTGAAATAACAAACAAATGTGGTGGCATTTATAATTTTAAAAAATTTATTATTTGTTTTATAGAACAAGATGTGTCTCAAAACAAAACCATTTCGAATTTGGCATGACTTATAATATACGTTGTCATATAGCCTATACATGTAATAAGTTATAAATTCGTATGTAAATTATATTATTAATTTTGATCATATATGAATTAATGGGACAAGTAAAAATTTAAAATATATGATCGGATTGCTTTAATTAGTCTTTTTCTTAGACTGGTGACAATGTTAAAGTTGATAGTTTATTTGCTAATTAACTAATTAGGCGGTTGAGCTATAAACTTATGACAATGGCACTACAAGGCCAACAAATTCTTGAACTAACCACTTACCTATAATTTGAAGGCATGTAATGTAATGCGAATTATGGATTCAACTTAGGAATTTAATATTTTAAATCTTTACGTTTTTATTTATAATTTCTATATCCTTATGAATTTATGCCCTTTAATCACTGAAATATTTGATTATATAATCACACCAAATTTAACTTGATTATAGAATCAAGCATTTGAGTGATTAAAAGACATCACACGTAATAAGTAAATGCCTCATTTTCTCCTAAGTTGTCAGAAATGACTAAATTCATAAGGAAATGAAAGATTATAAATAGTAAAATAAAAATTTAAATGTGATAATTTTATCAAACAAACCAAACAACCCCTTAATAATTTATTTCATCAGTCACACCCCTTAGTAATTTATTTCATCAGTCACAATGCAGCCCAAAAATTGTCATTTCGTAAAATATAAAAGATGTGCCATTAAATCACTATATGAAAAAAATGAATTAAATTATGCATGGATTCAATTGCAAAAATTAAATTTTACAAGAAGATGCTTACGTGTGACGTGAAAAAAAGCAGCATTTGCGTAGCACTCACTCCGCGTTCCCTACAAGAAATCCAAATTCTTGCTCTCATATTAATTCCGATCAGCACCAATTCATTTTCTTTTTTCTTTTATTGCCTTCAACACCACCGCATTTTTAATATATCTCCTCTTATGGGATATGCAGTTTTTTAAGATTAGATTAGTTGTGACTATTTTTATCACAGATGAAGATTAAAATAAATAACTCGTGATTAATTATATGTGGTATTATCTTGAGATTTAATCACGATCTTATCCATTTAACCAAACATTTCATTTCAATTAGTACGAAACTAAATCAATGATAGTATATCGAACCGAATACCTCTAAGTCTATTATTCTTCATCCTTCCTTCTTACTCAATTCTCCTGCTAAAATAAATAACAATGTAAAAGTTGGAAAAAATAACGAAGTTCACATATTTTAAAGAGTAATTTTTACTATTTTTAAAATACAAATAGGACAACTCGAAAAAAAAAACACCTTAATAAGAAGGATGAAATTTTCAAAATCAAATTCTTCATATTGTTCTACATATAAACAATTTAATTAAATCCGACCTATCAATATGAATATATTGCAGGGATCATTTGCACTTCATGTTATTTGGAACGGATTCGCAATTAAGGCCATTTATGGATATTAACACTTCATTTGAATTTGGCTTTTCAAAAGTAGATATAACTTTATAAATATAAATAAACATCATAAATATTGCAGCAATATTTGAATAAAGTTAATCTTTGATTTATCGTAAACATCTCCAAACTCCAAACTAATTAATGATGATTTAAAACTCAAATATTACAAATTCAAGCCAGTTTATACAGTATAATTTTACATATCTAATGTGCAATAATTATTCTTAAATTTCCATGAAGGAAACAGAACTTTATTAGACCTGATAATTCCTTTTCCTTCATTCCTTTCTTTTTTAGTTTATTTATATATTTATTTATTTATTTATGTCGTGAAAAAGTGCCAAGGTGGTCTTGGTTAGGGAGATGTAACAAAGAATAAAAAATAGTTTCATTAATTAATATAAAATGCTGAGAGCAGTATTTTTCTTTTTTGCTTTAGTTTATGTTGATATTTAATTAGGTAAGTAACGGCGTTGAAGAAACCGTCATCTCTCCCTCTTCCTTTTCTAACCTGTAATGGAACTAATAAGAAGAATCAGAACTCTCTCCCAATCTCTCTGAGCATATGTATGGGCATGGATTTAATATAGAATTTACTTGGCTGATGTTTCCATTTGTATTTAGTGCATATAAATCACTCACTCCTGTACGCTCTCTTGCACGCTTCACCTCTTATTCTCTAGAGCTGGCGACTGGTGAAAAGACTCTGATCGATCACGTAAGCTTCTTATTATACGTCAGTTCCTTTTTTATTTATTTAGAAACTGGATTCATTGCAGCTATTCGTAGTATGTGGATTTTTTGAGTTTATCTACTGCTTTTTTCGTGGAATTATGTCTCCTGGGGATTGACAATCGGAATTATTGAATTGGAAAAGGTGCATATAATGCCAAAAAATATTGCTGTAGCTCTCAGTTGTTGAACAATAAATTCAGGATCTTAATAAGCCTATTTATAGGGGTTTTCCTTATATTCTCCGTGTAAAAATGTCCAGTCATAGTGTTTTTTTACATTTGCTATGTATACGAAGCTCAGTGCTCTAAGTGTTCATTCTATTCACTCAACTGAAATTTTGTTCCATTGTTACTACTCTGTGGTTTTACTTCTTTGGAGGATTCAATTGCTGACGTTTTTGTTAGATCTTCAAGAGTTCATCTCCATTAATCTTTGGTTGTTGATCTGTGATCTTTTTATGATCCTGGATCTCTAGATGCTTTGATTGATAAATCAAGTGAAATTAAATTGGATTGATAATGGCACACCGTCCCGTGCCTCTCGATTTAGCTCATAGTTTTTTTTTTTTTGGGTGAGCTTCATGTATGTAACATTTTTGTGCTTATATATTTACATGGTAGAACGTTGCTTTTGTACAATCATAGTTACGTTTTTTTAATCTTAGGAAATCATAGTCAATTAATGTTTTAGCCAGTCCGATAATGTTTTATAGGTAATTAATGTTATCATTTATCCATATAGTGCAAGTTAGCCTATAATTTTTCTTTGATATGATAAGCATGCATGCAGGGGCGGATCCAGAAATTGTATTTGGGGTGGGCTAAAAAAATAAAATTTTCAAAACACTATATTTTTTACATACATAAAAATTTTGGGGTGGGCTAATAGTGTATTTAGTCTTAAAAATATACATATATAACACTAAAAAACACTAAAAATTTTGGGCTTAGCCCAGTGCAGCCCCTTCATAGATCCGCCCCTGCATGCATGTGAAATCGGTGTATGTTTGTTCATTTACATAATCATGTTGAGGGTAATGCGGTAGCATAGAGGTCTCATTTCTATGATATTTGGTAAGGACTGGTTGAACTGTTGTGGTGAATGATATTTTGTTGTTAAAAGCACAGTGAAAACAAAGTGCCAGCATTTCAGCCTCTATAGTTTGTTGCTGGATCTAGTTGATGTGTATGTTATGATTGCAGGTAATGTTTGGTAATGTTCTCCAAGTTTATATTCCGAGGTGATTGATGTGGAAGGATATAAACATAAGTTTGCCAACTTTAGTCTGTATCTGAGTAGAAAGAATGGGAGCTGCTTGTTGTGTTGCTGCAAAGGACAGAACTATAGTTCATGGACCAAGTGGTGGAACATTGCAGAGACATGTTCCGTATTCACCATCGTGGAGCTTTAGATGGGAAAATCGTGGTCGAGTAGCTGGGGAAGAAACACAGTCAAATTGGTTGCATGACGGAGATGTCAGAAATGATCAAGTAGAAGTAAAATATAGTAATACTGTTGAAACTGCTTCGTCTAGGGAGGAAGGTAATCCACTAGATAATCGTCGCTCGTGTTGGCAAAAGTCCCCCTTGTCTGATGAAAATGCGGGTAACTCAAAGCTCCAAGTTTCAGGTAAATTATTGCTGGAACTTAGAGAACAGTTTAGTTTTTAGACATCTAATTATCTTGTATTGTAATTAATTGAAAAGGATTGACCAAATTGTGAGAGTATCTAATTGGTACTCAAATGGATGGTTTGAGCCGATTTTCTTGCATAAAGTTCCCATGCTGAAATTACAGAATATCCAATTGAAGAAGGTGATTTTTTTAAGGTTCACAAGAAAACAAATAGGTTTTCTTGTAGATTCTGTGAAATTTATATTCTATCAGTTTACTTGATCATGACTCCCGCAGTACCTTTTCTTCCAGTGATATGGCAGGAAATTTTGGTGCATTATCAAATTTGTGCTCTGACATGTACTTGTGAAAATAACAAATTTAACTGGAATGAGAACTAATATTAGCATGCGTGTTATGGATTGTAATCCTCCTACCCATGTTAAATTTAATGGCTTTTTTTGAGTGTTTCTATCAACTTGCGAGTGTAGGGTTCTGAGAAATGATGCAAGGAACCGACACCGGTTTCCGGTCATATCATTGAAGTTCATATTATCAGAGTTACATCTACACTTGAGTTTAACTTTTGAGAATTATTTGAAGAATTTGGGAACTTATCCGCGATGTGTTGAAAGTGATTTTTTTGTATGTCTGGGCATGGGTGTCAGCGAGAAAGCAGTTTGTCAGAACTTGAAGAATTGAAATGCTTATTACTTAAGTCAAGAATAACTGAATAAGTATAGCTCTAAATTAATCACCAAAAAGTCTTTTTGTGCGCTTGTTGCATATTGTTTGTAGGGATTTTGTTGTGTCCTCGTTGCATCTGAAAAGTTCATTGATCAAGCATTTGAATTTCCTAGAGCATGCATCATGCTCATTTCTTGATAGGCAAGTCTGCGCAAAGATATTTTGCCTTTTCTCGGGCGCCAATGAAGATCCATAACCATAACCTGTGATTTTTCATATGTTAACCTACTATCTTTGCATGAGAGTTGAGACTTTCCAAACGTACTAGTTGAGTTCGGACTGAATCAGCTGATTTGTTATCTCCATTTTGAACTATATAGACATTGTTCATTAGATATACTGAAATTTTATCAACTTCTTTTTCTGGTTAATTGAGGTATATTTCATTGTTTTTTGCAGATATATCCGTCTCCAGGAATTTAGTGAAGGTACATGGAGAGTGTTACTTACGTGGTTGGAATTCCTCATTAAGTTAACATTCATTCTCATTGCTCAGGTGAAGGACTCAGCAGAATCTTCGTCATCTTCACACCCATCACTAGTAAAGCTATCTCCCTTGGCCGCTTCTCCGACATCTCCCATGACTTCAAAAGGTCAGTTGCTCCGACCAAAATCGACTCCTTCAAGATGCCATCGCTATTCTTGTGGCCCCCAGAGTTTGCACCAAGTATCAGAATACCAGTCACCACCATTCTCAATCTCTGAAGAGGCCTCTTCACATCTACCTCCTGACTGGGTTAGTGAATCAACTGGGGACTCGATGGGCGAATCATCAGAAAGTTGGTCTGTCCCTGTCTCCTCCGAGCTCATGACTACTAGCAGAGAGCGGTTTTCAATCGACAGTGAAAAGTTGGGCCGAAATTCTGTGTCTCCTATCGATCTCCAAACTTGCGGTGTTTGTGCAAAGCTTCTGACAACGAGATCCTCATGGGGTTGGACCAACCAAAAAATAGTATCCACTAATGAACTAGCTGTCGTTTCTGTTCTACCTTGTGGGCATGTTTACCACGCCGAATGCTTGGAGTATATGACTCCAGAAATCAACAAATACGACCCAGTTTGCCCTGTATGTACTTACGGGGAAAAGCAGGCTATGAAGATGTCTGAGAAGGCTTTGAAAGCTGAATTGGATATAAAAGCTAGAAGGAAACACAAAAAGCACGTTGCTGATAGTGATCGAACGAGTAATATCTTGTTCGATCACCATCTACACGGTGGAGCTGAGGGAAGAGATTCCAAGATTAGCTCAAGTTTAATGAGGAGGAGTTCGTTTGGGAAGCCTTTCTTGAAACGACACTTGTCGTTTGCCTCTGAATCTGTGAAGTCGTTGCAAGGAAATAAATTTGGTCGAAGAAAGGCATTTTTCTGGGCAAAATCTAGCAAAGACTGATAACTGAAAGGAAGCTCAACACCGTGAAAAATGCATTACCCATATATGGGTATTGTAGAAACGCACTGTAAATAAATGGTTTGATATTGAATTGAATGAAGTTTCTATGTAATGTAGCAGAAATAAATTTAATGAAATTATATTGAATTATTGCGTTGATTTTTGAAAAATGAAGTTGCTTTGGTGTAATAGAGATTTGATTTGTTCATGTTTATGTTGTAGCTTGCAACCGTACACAATAATATAATATTGTTCAACCTTCACTTCTTTATTTATCAAACTTCTATTTAATTCACAACTGAATCGTTAAGTATTTTATATATTCACTCAAATAATGCATAAAGTGGCCTTAATTGATAATTCCATCATCGTATAAAAATTTAAATGCTTAGTTGTCAATTGTCAACGAAGGGCAAAAGCTGGAGAATTTAAGAAAAAATGCATAAACATTAAAAGAAAATAACAAATGGATCGGGGCACAGCCCATAAAGGATCCGAAAACAAATCACAGTTGTGCCGCCACCAAACGTTGGGTGAGAGATCTTTCTTCCACCAAATCTTGCTTTCCGATTCCGCCATTGCTTCAATTCCTTAATCCTCACACTATTTAATGGCTGCGCTATGGCTTTTCATTTAAGAAAATCGAGAATTCTCCAAGCCAATCTCGCCGCCGCTCGAAATGACGAACTCTTGGTCGTCGTCACCGCCGCATCACTCCCGGAAGTCCCGCTACGACACCGGAGAGAAGCTCAAGGAAAGCAAGCTGAAGGTAGCTCTATGCCCTTGTATATTCTGCTTTGTTCTTTTGCTAATAGTCGCATCAATCGTGCTCTTCGTCAAATTTCGCCTCTATTGCCACACCCCACTTCACTCTCTCCTCTTCAAGAAAGCCTGCCGTTAGTCAATTCTTTTCCTTTCTTAAAGCTCGAAACTTCATTGTCTCGCTTTGGTAGATTTAGACATTTCTGTAAGCATGTTGGTTCCGTTAGTTCTGACTCTGATGTTGAGGAGGGATCTTTTGCTGCTGATAATGCCGGATTTGAGGCTGATGAGGAGGAGGTGGAGAGGGTTTGCGAGGTGATTGATGAAACTTTTGCTGTAGATAGGAATATGGAGGCCATCTTGGATGAATGTGGGGTTAATCTGAGACACGAGTTGGTCTTGTGTGTTTTGAATAGATTTAAGCATGCTCGAAAGCCTGCCTTTAGATTCTTTTGCTGGGCCGCTGAGCAACCCGGTTATGCCCATGATTGTAGAACTTACAATGCTATGATCGATGTTTTGGGGAAGGGTAAGCAGTTTGAGAGCATGATTTCAATGGTTGAAGAGATGGGGGAGAAGGGGTTGCTGTCAGTGGAGACGTTTATTGTCTGCATTAAAGCTTATGCATCTGCAAAAGAGAGGAGAAGAGCTGTTGGGGTTCTTGATTTGATGAAGAAGTCTGAATTTAAAATTGGTATAGAGGCAATCAATTGCTTGCTCGATGCATTGGGGAGGGCGGGCTTGGGGAAGGACGCGCAGGAGTTGTTTGAGAGGTTGGAGCATAAATTCACTCCGAATTTGAAGACGTATACTGTTTTGCTCAGTGGTTGGTGTAAGGTGAGGAATCTGATGGAAGGTGGAAGGGTATGGAATGTGATGATTGATAGTGGTTTCAAGCCTGATATTGTTGCACACAACATCATGCTTGAAGGGTTCTGTAGGGGTAAAAAGAGGTCTCATGCAATGAAATTGTTTGAGGTAATGAAATCCAAGGGTCCATTTCCTAATGCTAGGAGCTACACAATCTTGATTAACGATCTCTGCAAGCACGGTGAAACAACAGAAGCTATGAACTACTTGAATGACATGCTCAGCTCCGGTTGTGAACTGGATGCTGCTGTATACACATGTTTGATGATAGGTTTTGGGAACCAAAGAAAGATGGGAATGGTGTATCGGTTATTGCAGGAGATGAAGGAGAAGGGAATCCCTCCAGATGGGCGCACGTATAATGGTTTGATTAAGATGATGACTAACCAAAAGATGCCAGATGATGCAGTAAAGATATACAAGAAGATGATCCAGAACAGCATAGAGCCATCCATCCACACTTATAACATGATAATGAAGGCATACTTTGTAGCAAGTGATCTTGAAATGGGATGTGCAGCTTGGGAGGAGATGAAGAGGAAGGGGTGTTGTCCTGATGAAAACTCTTACACTGTTTTAGTTGGGGGACTCATAAGGCAGGGGAGATCGAACGAGGCATATAGGTACTTGGAGGAAATGATATACAAAGGAATGAAGCCTCCTCAACTTGATTATAAGAAGATTGCAGCTTATTTTAGTGGGCGTAGGAGAAATGCTCTGGATGACTTTGCTGAAAAGGCAAGGTTTTCAGGAAACTCAGAGGTGGCAAATCTCTTTGCTAATTGGCCAAGACAACGAGGTTAATGTTGTAAGGGATTTGCCGTTGTGTTCTGTATAATTTATCCAAAATACTAGAGCATTAATTGTTTAGAATGATGGAGAGCAAAAGAAATTGTAGTGATGCTGTTCTAAATGTTTGTGCTTTCTCAATTCAACATTATGTTCGTTTATTTGTCCAGAGTTGTATAATTTTCTGCTTGTGAAATGTAGATACTTGAGTGATTCCTTTCAGTCTCAAATTTATGTACTTGACGCACAGCACCTTAATTTTCCGTACACCAAATTGATTGATACAAACTTGGAGTTATTGTTGAGCAAATATTATTCTACACGTTTAAAAACAATTTGAAAAGCAACCCAATGAAGAACATTTAGCATTATGTGCCTTGAAAGTAAGATATAAATCCTATATGAATTAGCATTTCCTTAGTACTGCTGCAAATTGCAATCGTGCATTAAATAGCAACATTTTCAAATCATTGTGCAGAGCATGAAACCTAATGAACGACTGATTCCATCCTACCACCACCGCATGCACACATCGAACTTAAATGTACACAAAGTTGTGCGTATTTTGTAGTCATAATACACAATCAACATATAAAAGAAATTATAACTGATTAACAAACTGAATTTGATCGTAGGAAATTCGAACACAATACAAAGATAAAACACTTGATGCTCAAGAGTAATCTCATTTTGAAAATCGCAGCTCCTGAAGGAAGAGAATAAGCCACACATACTACTATCTGCATTTCTCCCGACTTGACGATGTGTGTGGCTTCTAGTCCTTTCCAAAATCAGTACTATAGTGCGCAGTTGACTCTAGCTTCTTAGCTTCATTCAGTTTTCTCACAGCCTGGTACATTTTGAGCAATGAAAAATCAAGTTTCTTTCCAACTCAACATTGAAGAAATGCGAGGATGCACCGTCTCATACATATACAAGTGTTATCTCAAGAATAATAAAGAAAAGGCTTGTTGTCCTTAATCGCAACTACTGTATAAGGAGTTCATAACAAGCAACAGAAAATCCAGTGAATTAACCCAAATTATCAAAATGGAACATAAGCAGAAGTCCATGCATAGTTAAATTCAATTACACATGAGAATCTTAGAGCTTGTCTAGAATCTAGATCTGATGTCATGTGTCAAATGCACATAATTTACCTTCATGAAGTCTTCATGGATGACATAATCACGCTCTGCGCGAATTGCTGACATACCAGCTTCCGTACAGATATTCCGAAGGTCAGCTCCGTTGAAACCCTGGAAATGACATCAATGTCAACAAAAAACCCCTTTGGTGAAGATCAAATGAGCATTTTTAGCTTACCTCAGCAAGTTTAACAACAGCTTCATAATCAATTTCTCCATGTTTGGCTATTCCAGAAGCATGAATTTTGAGAATTTCCATTCGTGATTGCTCATTTGGCAACGGAATTTCTATCTTCCTATCTAATCTTCCAGGACGAAGAAGGGCAGGGTCCAAAACATCAGGTCTATTTGTCGCCATTATCATTTTAACCTGCACATGATGGATCAATATCATACTTAATAGTCAATTATAAGAAAAATATTATACGGAATATTGCAAAATTCAAGTATTATGGAATAGAACTATACCTTTCCGAGCTGGTCAAACCCATCTAGCTGGTTTAGCAACTCCATCAGAGTCCTCTGAATTTCACGGTCAGCACTTGTTCCCTCACTAAAACGACGTCCACCAATGGCATCAATCTCATCCATAAAAATGATGCAAGGCTTTACAAGAAAAAAAAATGGTCTTTAATGTATAGTCTTTGCTTATTAAACTCATGCGCAGGTAAATTATTATACTGATTGTATACATACTTGGTGATCGCGAGCATAACCAAACATTTCCCTGATCAACCTTGCACTCTCACCTATATATTTATCAATAATTGCACTCGATACAACCTGCATGGCTACAAATTGTGAGAGGTTGATAAGGCTATGACAGCTGTAGTATAGATGGTCTTGTATTACATACCTTTAAGAAATTGGCATCTATATTACTCGCAATAGCTCTGGCCAACAAGGTCTTTCCAGTTCCAGGAGGTCCGTAGAGAAGTACACCCTAAAATAGGCAAACAGGGCAGCCATAAAAATAAAACCAACGAGCATTTGTGTCAATTGTGTTCTTCCAAGAGAGTCAGTTACCTTGGGCGGTTTAATGCCTACTCTCACGAAAAGTTCGGGATTCATTAGAGGTAATTCTATAGATTCTCTTAATTCTCGGATTTGATCCGACAGACCACCAACAGCAGAATAACTAACATTTCCTGGATCTTCGTGAAGCATATTATAAACCACTGGATCTACCTGCGAGATACATCAAAATCAGAGGAACTGGGAAAACTCAGATAAAAGCATTAGCATCAGCGAATTTTTATAGCCACACGAGTATAATTTTCTATCACATATATGTACCTCACGAGGTAGAGCTCGCATAATTGTGAGAGTTGTCATGTCAAGCACCACTCTAGTGCCTGCGGTTAGTTTATCTTTGTCCACCTTACTCCTGCAACCTACCACATATCTTGGGCCGCTGCTTGCTTTGACAATTACTGAACAAGTAATAATATTGTTATTCTCACTTTTTAGCAACTGCATATCTAACATTATTAACAATATACTGACAAATTATGATCTCAATACGACCTAGCCTATCTAAACTAAAGTAGGTCAAATAAACCGTTTTTGAGAAGGTAATCAAATAAATCTTATGAAAACTGTTTAAAGAAACCAAAACGACACTAGCATACCACAATATCTAAAACGTCATGGTCATGCAATCAAAGATCAAATATTCCAGCACTACAACATCATGGGCCACAAAATTCACAATTCATAAATGCAAGATGTGTCTAAAACATAAATGAAGGCCAGAAAAAATATTGAATGGTGAACACTTATAGATGCGTCATTGAAAATCAAGATTCATGAGCTAAAAGTAGATAGTGACTCTTACAGCGTTCGTTGTCCAGCGGTCTGAGCACTTCACCAATAATCTGTCCAACACTTTGGAGGGACTTCAGATCATCTTCTGTTTTAGCATACTCCTTCTTTACAGCTCTTAAATTTTCCCTTACTATTCATATAAAAAAATCGTTTGGTCACAAAAATAGTTGATGACAAATTTGTAATAGATACACATGAACAAGCAAATTAGTATGTATGTCTGTATATTATATGTATGTATACAGATACAAACAATTCAGACAGATGATAATATTCAAACCAAAGTGAACAAGTAGTTTGTTAGACTTATTTCTACAATAAGTACTTTTTCGCTCCAAACATGTGAACCTAAGAATATTTATAAGCAGTGAAGGTTTAGGACCAGTAACATAGCCCAAAATAACAAGATATTTTCAAAGCACATCAGATTAAACACAAAGGACAATGCATCCGCTGATGTCTCAGCACATAAATCCTAGAATATAATTTAGTTTAACCGTCACAAAGAACCTTAGAAATCTAATACAGTAAAAGAGGGAAAACGATCCTTGATCAAGCTCAATCTCATCATATTCTCATGTATAATTTCACTACCCATAGTCCTGAACACTAGATTTAGTTTAGCTCGTGGTATCATATCTATGCCGGTCAATACTGCCAATTTAACTTTAATAAAGCAGAAAAAAAACATCTGCAAAATCCTCGTTATATCGAATTCTGAACCTCTGATCTCATTTAATAGCTCACCCCATGTGCCTAGCAATCTAGACAATACCAAAATAATTTTACTAAATAATAAAAATAATTCAGAAATCGTAGGATTAAACTGTATATTGAAGAAACCACCGCCGCTTTAATATATTTGAAAACATATATGGAAATTAGGGTTTGAGAAATGGAAACCAGATCGAACGCGGCCCTCGAGCTCTTTATGGTTGAGAAGCTTTTTCCGGTAGTCGGAGATGGCCGATTTGCGTCGGACGGCGTCTTCACTATCGGTCGACATTGCTTATTTTCACAGACAACCTCGCCTCTGCACCTCTAAAAGCTTTCACTCTTCTTCCTGCCCAAGAAAGAGACGGGTATTTTTTCTTTTACATATATTTTAATTAATTAATTTCTTTTTAAATTACCTTATATATTCTCCAGCTTGTGTTGGGCTGGACTTTTGAAGGACTGGGCTGGGCTGAGATGGGCTTTAACATTATTATTATTATTATTATTATTAAAATGAGATCATGGTATAAACTTTTAGCATTCCAATATCTGATCACATATAATTTTTTTAATAACTGATAATTTATGTTGCATGTTTGATTTATTCTTCGTGTATTATGTAATATGTAATAACGTAGTACGTTTGTACATATATATGCTTGATTTCGTATATTCGTCCTAGATGTGATATAAAAGTGGCTCTATATATACTGATTTGTATTGAATATGCTGCTCGTATTCTTGCCCTCATAATTGTACTGCATATATCAAATTAACAATATCAAGAAATCGTTTTTAATTGACAAAATCAACAGCTACACATATATAAATAAAACGATTCTATGATTTTTCTTTTAATAATCGATAAGAACTGTCAAAGGCAATAACTAAATATTACGCCTAAAATCTCTTTAATGCTATATTTCATCCGCCTAATGTGCTCGTTGCAGAAATCTATAGAAAATAGATAAAACAAATTAGTTTGAACCATTCAATCATACAACCTACAAATTCTTTGAAACTACAGTAAAAAAGATGACTTAATTTTTCTGAAAAGCAGAACCATTAATCTATTATTTAATTATATGAAAAATGAGTGCACCAAAATAAAATAGGTAGAAACAGAGTAACAGAAAAAGAAGTAACGAATGTGAAGGCGGCAAGGTCGGAGTGAAGCGAGGCGTAAACATTAATTTCCGGTAACGGAAAGAAAGAGAAAAACAAAGCAAACCAATTGTGCAGAGCGCTTATAATTTTTGTGTTGAGACATTGAGTGAAACCCCCCTGCTTTCTCTCACATCCTCACTCGCCTCTCTTATTGCTTCCCCCCCACCCCAGGAGGACCAGCTGGAGACATGGATGATACACCTCCTCCACGGCGGCTCCGCCCCTTTGCGGCTGCCGCCATCCTCCTGGTCCTCACCGTAGTAGTAGTCCCTTCCTCCGCCGCTCCAATCAATGCCCCCGTCAAGTCCGATGCCTTCACGCCCCCGGACAACTACCTCTTCGACTGCGGCAACCCCGCCTCCACCACCGTCGCCGCCCGCGTATTCGTCGGCGATCCAGAGACCGTGAAATACCTTTCCTATCCCGGCACGAAGATCGCCGCCGCCTCCCCTCAGCCCGACCCCACATTCCCCTCCCCGATATATAACACTGCCAGCGTCTTCGAGAAGGACGCCACCTACACTTTCCACGTCACCCGACCCGGTTGGCACTGGATCCGGCTCCACTTCGCCCCTGTTCAGAACAACGTTCATAAGGATCTCAAAACCGCCAAGTTTCAGGTGCGGACGGAGCGCCTCGTGCTGGTCCAAGAATTCGAGAATCCCCCGAGCGCCACGTGGAGCATGCGTGAGTTCCTCGTCAACGTTACCACGGAACGGTACTCCGTTACGTTCTCCCCGAGCAGCGGCAGCTTCGCCTTCATCAACGCCATTGAGTTCGTCTCTGCGCCCGATATTCTGCTCGGTGACGTGGCATCCGCCGTCTTCCCCAAGGGGGATTACACCGGCTTGTCCAGGGTGGCGTACCAGACTGCGTACCGCCTCAACTCCGGCGGCCCTTTGATCACGGCCGACAACGACACGATCGGCCGGCAATGGGAGCCCGACCAGCCCTTCCTCGACCCTAAATTCATGGGCAACGCCGTCTCTGTGAAACCTAACGTCATCACGTATCCTGAGGGGGAGTCGCCGCTCATCGCCCCGCCCATGGTTTACGCCACCGCCACTCAGATGGCCGACGCCAGTGTACAGGTATCAATACATTCATTCTTTCATTAATCAAATTGATTTCCGACCATTTTTATTCTCAAATTATAAGTAATTCATATTTAGGTTCCGAGTTTCAACGTGACATGGAGAATGAAGGTGGACAAATCGTTCCAGTATTTCATCCGGCTCCATTTCGCTGACATCGTGAGTAAGGTGGTGAACGACCTCTACTTCAATGTCTACATCAACGGCAAAACGGCAATTTCCGGTCTCGATCTGTCGACGGCGGCGGGCGGGCTAAGCGCTGCCTACTTCGCTGATTTTGTGCTTAACTCCACCATGGTGTCGGGTCTGGATCCATTGACAGTTCAAGTAGGGCCGATCAGCCAAAACGCGGGCACCAAAAATGCTCTTCTCAACGGCATTGAGGTGTTCAAGATGAATAATTCCGTAGGCAGTTTGGATGGAGAGTTCGGTGTCAATGGTGAAAGGCTCGGTGGCGACGCCGTCAACGGCACTGTGGCCGCCGTCGGGTTCGCTATGATGTTCGGAGCTTTCGTCGGGTTAGGCGCCATGGCGGTGAAGTGGAAGAAGAGGCCTCAAGATTGGCAGAAGAGGAACAGCTTCTCCTCTTGGCTGCTCCCCATTCACGCTGGAGATGCTAGCTTTTTGTCGGGTAGCAAAACCTCTTTAGGCTCGAGGAAAAGCCAAGTCTTCTCCTCCACCATGGGATTAGGGCGCTACTTCTCCTTCGCGGAGTTGCAGGAGGCTACCAACAACTGGGAAGCCACCGCCATCATCGGCGTTGGTGGCTTCGGAAACGTGTACCTCGGAACTATCGACGACGGCATCAAAGTAGCAGTGAAGCGAGGTAACCCGCAGTCGGAGCAAGGGATCAACGAGTTCCAAACAGAGATTCAGATCCTTTCAAAATTGAGGCATCGTCATCTCGTGTCATTGATTGGTTACTGCGACGAGAACGCTGAGATGATTCTTGTTTATGAATTCATGGCCAACGGTCCTCTCAGAGACCATCTATACGGCAAAGATCTCCCCACCTTATCATGGAAGCAGAGGCTCGAGTGCTGCATCGGCGCCGCCCGTGGCCTCCACTACCTCCACACCGGTGCCGCTCAGGGCATCATCCATCGCGATGTCAAGACCACCAACATTTTACTCGACGATAACTTCGTCGCCAAAATGGCTGACTTCGGCCTCTCCAAAGACGCCCCAGGTGCCGAGCAGACCCACGTCAGCACGGCCGTCAAGGGCAGCTTCGGCTACCTCGACCCCGAGTACTTCAGGAAGCAACAGCTGACCGATAAGTCCGACGTGTACTCATTTGGCGTGGTGCTGTTGGAGGCGCTCTGCGCCCGCCCTGCCATCAACCCTGCATTGCCCAGGGAGCAGGTCAACCTGGCCGAATGGGCAATGCAGTGGAAGAGGAAGGGGTTGCTCGACAAGATCATAGACCCCACATTGGTGGGCCACGTCAGCCCCGATTCCATGACCAAATTCGCCGAGGCAGCCGAGAAATGCCTCGCGGAGTACGGGGTCGATAGGCCTTCGATGGGCGACGTGCTCTGGAACTTGGAGTCCGCATTGCAGTTGCAGGAGGCATGGGCTCAAGAAAACGGAGGAGACGAAGCCGAGACGATTGCAAAATCCCCGCCTTCGCCTCACGTCGTCATCTCTACTAATGAGGAAGTTGCCCCGGCGCCTGCTCTGACCGCGGCGGATGTTGTGCCGCCAGCAACGATCGAGGAGGGCACGGGTGAAGCTCAAGTGGAGGAGCATTCGGGAACTGCAATGTTCGCGCAGTTTGCGGCTCTCAACGGGCGCTAGAAGCACACGAGATCTTCCTCTATTGTAAATTGTTATTTGATTTGTTGCTAACTTGCTATGGTCTTTATCAAATATAAATGCCGTGTGTAAATGGGTAGATCTTGTTTGCATTATATACTACTGCAGTGACTTTATTTATATGGTTTTATGTAAGCTGTTCCATTTATATAAAAACCAAGTTATTAGGTGGGGGAAGCAGCCATACCATTCATCATCTATACGTACATCATTTTCCCCATTTATTTCGTAACATGTACATACACAACAGTTTATGATGTAAGCATATTTAACATCTAGATGAATGCTATATTCAAGACTATATGTTATCATATCAGTATAATATTTTGTAACAGTAACTTTGCTTTTGGTTCGTTACATATCCTTATAAATACAGAAGTATAATTATTTACATAAAAACGGTTATCCATATGTGCGTGTACATATTTAGCTGGCTAACCTAGTTCTTTTTATAGTCATGCAAATATTAATTAGACAATGCTAGTTTAGTCCCAATTCACATACAAATGAGTAATATGAATAGTTCAATTCGAATATTTCAAATACGAATCGAATATAAATATTTTATAAAAAATGAATATTCGAAAATCGAATAATTCGAATAACTAATGAATCTAATTTTAATATTTGTAAACAAATCGAATAGTTCAAATAGTTTTACGAATACATATTCGATTCGATTTGATTAATTTACAAGCCAAAATATGATCATTTTTAAATTGCCTCTAGTTTTTCTCTTTTTACTCTTTAACCGTTGAATAATGTTTATGTCGCCGGGAACTCGTTAAATAGGTTTAGAACATCAGTTATTGGCATATCACAATATAAAATCAGTTTGTTATGATAGTTGTATGTGTTTATTATTAATGTGGACATATCATAAGATCCACACTGACTATATTTTTATTTTGCATGTTCATTCCTTAAATTTTTTTTTTTTTCGAGAATGTGTGCAAATTGAATGACACATCTATTTATTTATCTTCAATTAAAAATTTATATTGTTTCCGCACTTATGATTCTTTATAAGATTTGGGTGTCACACTATAGCTACAACAATGCCTTTTTTTTTATTAATGATAAATTATGCGTAGTCAAGTAATAATATATGTCAATTGATCGATCGCCGATTTTCGAAGTGAGATTTGCACGATGATTTGAAA
>JAPKLX010000018.1:1215482-1233391 GCA_026898415.1 Leonotis leonurus | reverse complement strand
GAGCTGCTTCCGGGCATTGGGCCTTATTGATGGGCCACATCCTATCATCAATATTTTCTTAATTATGAGGCTCTAGCTATAAAAGGTTTTAATTTTTATTAATGATAAATTAGGGGTGGACGAGTAATAATTTATTCTCTGTATTTTTCTTGATTGTGCATAGTATTATCAACCATCAATAAATATAAAATTTGCACGTATCAGAATCGTTAATTGGTAACGGAAGGGTAGCCCGGCCCAAATGTTCTTAGGTCTAATTAAAACGGGCCCTTATTGGGCTTTTGGCGCGGCGGATTTAGCCCGCTCACAAACTGGACAAACCTTTCATAAACGGTAAGAGAAGATTCTAGCACAGCAGCAGCAGTGATAGGGCCCATTCAATGAAAGAATACACAAGTACTCTACAGATGGAAAAGATGGCTTGCTAATGAAGAATTCCGATAGCAGAAAAGGGAATTTGAGAACAGACGTAGTGGAGGAATGGTTGTTGAAGATGGCAACAAAAAGCAGATCATGGGTACTCAAAGGTGCAAAGAACAGATTTTTGCCCGACATGAGCTGAACAAGCTGTCTATAATGCACAAGAATCTGCAGCCAGTACTGTGAATAAGGAAGAAAGTACAGTTGATGTAACATGAAAAGGGTAATGGAAAAACTCTCCTAAATCAACAGTTGATGTATGTGGCAATATAACATTAACAATTCTGTTCTGAAATGCAAATTATAACGTACAAAAACTATTACTCCCTAAGAAGGAAATTGATGCATTTATGACTAGCTAGTAAAAACATGTAAATACGAAGTGAAAGATGGAGTACTTTTGAAAAAGCAGCAGTTGTTTTTTGTGTTGCTTATGCGGCACAGATAATTATATAATTATTTCTTGCCTTCAACCCCACGTTTTCCTAATCATGGCAAAATCATTCTACCCATTCTGGCATATTTGATAACCACCCACTCATTATTAATCATCGCTTGCTCTATTGCGTTTGAGCCTTGAGGTTTCTTGTTTAATTCTCTCTCTAAATATATGTGAGTGTGTGTGTGTGTGAAATAGTGGTAGAGAAGTTGCTTGCTTATCCCATTTGGCTTTTATGGGGTAGGGGTCAATGATGGATATAAAGAAATGGATAGTACTCATAATGTGTAACATTAAGGTTGGAGCCACTGCCCACATGCTATGTTCCTCACCTTTTCATCTACAATTATTGATTGAGTAAGCACAGATTCAACATTAATCAAACCATGCATCAATCATTCACTTCCACTAATTTATCTCAACCTCGCCACCGTTTCAAACTTTCAATGCAAAGTACAGACAGAGACATAATAACATCTATCGGTGCATGCATGCCGGTGTTCTGTTTAATTCGATCTGTGTAAGTACACATAAATGTGTGATTTATTTTCTTGGAAATTAATGCAAGTTAAATATATATATAGGTGAAGTTGTATTTAATAAGGAGGTGCCTTTACATTAACAAGAGAAAGATAGACGTGAGAGACTGAGAGTAGTATGTCACGGATTTGGAATTACGTAAACCGACATTCTAGTTACGTTGATGTATGTCGGATTTGGACACTCCTTTCATATCAAATATATTTCTCTTTAATTTATATTTATTTAAATTGATGTGAAATCTCAATAACAAAATCTGCTACTCTCCATCTATTTATTTAATTTATATTCATCTTATCCTTAAGCATAGATCAATTGATGTGAAATCTCAATAACAAAATCAGCTACACATAATTATTTTTTGAAAGCAGAAGTGTGTATAAATCAATGTGATCGATGGATTTTATAAAACCGAATTAGATTGAACTGTAAATAGCAAATTACTAAAATAAAAATGATATTACAAACTTTAAATGAGAACTCGGCGACTATTAGTCAATTAAGAGAAGATTGGTTGTAGCTAACTTGTCAAGACAACTAATATATTTGATTACTCGATGCTTTACTTGACCATATATAACATGTCGCAACTAACACATGTCCCTCAAAAATAATACTACTACTAGATCTATAGATATGCTTTGTGGGGTGGGTGGGTGGGTAGGGTAGGTGTCTCCAACAATTTTGTGAATTATTCTAATCCTAATTATCCTAATCAAAAAAGATACAAACGCGTCACCAATCAATTGGAAATTGATGACCGACAGAAATAATAATAATAATGTTATAATAGTTGCTCCTCATATCTATTACAATCTTTGCATCTAATCTTGATCTCTACAAAATCTAGTGACCTCCCCCACCCAACATCATCATCTTCTTCTTTAGAAAAGAAAAGGTGCCTTAATTTAGTCGACGGCATTAATAGTTCTTTGTAGTACTTGAAAACTCAGTTGAAAAACTATTATCTGAATTCAACTCTTCTTGATTAAGCAATTGAATAAACAGTTGATGGTATAAGATCATGAGCTAAATGCTGAACTGCTCTATTTGAGCCAATAACTATGTGATTTTGTGGTTGTTGTTGCATGTAATCGTACATCCATGCAAAATTTGAAAGTTATTATATCATATAATATGTGCGATAATTAATATATACAATAATCTGCAATTATATTGAGTGGAACAAAAACTTATTTCTCCTACTGGAATTATTTAATTGAATAACAACTAAAAAAAATAGATTTTTATGTAATTTTTTCTTACGTGCATATATATATATATATATATTACTTCCTATGTCCCGGTTCATTAGACTCATTTTATATTCAATTGAGTGTAATATTATAATCACATAAATCTAATGAAGTTGGACGGAGGAGGGAGTATAGTTTTTTAGGGGATTGCGAAATCAATGACTCGAATCCCACGTGATATCATCTGTCATAGATTCTGTAGCTTATTTTGACCTTCTAATTATGGTTAAATCTTAAGTAATACTTTCTCTATCCTGCTAAATGCGGTTATAAAAGTTTTGATACGAAATTTAAGAAAATAAAGTGTAGTGTTTAAATAAGGTAGAAATAATGTATTGTGAAGGTAATTTTTTTTCTTTATTTAAAAAAGTGGCAACTTTTAATGAAACGACCCAATAAGAAAACGTGTACCTAGCTATAATGTTACATTTTTTTTCATATTAACACAGATAATGAACTAAATAATTTCATCCGCTGCATAATTTTCTTTGAACGCCATAGTATTCAATATAAACAATTAATTCGCATTCAATGTGCATTTAGTAAGTGTTATTTAATTCACAATAAATATGCATTTATGTAAGTGTTGTTACATTAATGATAAATAACATTCATAAAAAAGATTTAAGTTTCTTAGAAAGAAAAGCTAAAGAAATAGAAACTTCCCCTTTTCCTTTCCACCTTCCCAGATACTTAATAAAGTGTTGAGCTTCTAATGATTAATTAAATAGATTTCTTTATTTATTATCGCAGTACAAATCAGACACAATTACCTAAAAGCGTAGATTTTCCTAATCTTTGAAATGAAACTCATCTCTTTGTCCTTTTCCTTAATTTTTACGCACTAACATGTCTACACTTTCCTTACAATATACAATTTGGTGAAATTAATTTCACTTTTGCATTTTGCTGTCATCCACCTCAATAGATGCCACACATGATATATCTTGAATGATATGCAATAAATAAAGAAATATAAAGTTTGTTAATAATCTATATACAGATATACAGCATAAGATACTTAGGTAGTAGTGCAAAAATAGATGAAGAAAATAGGCGAAGATCCCATCTCGAGGTACAAACTTTTCACCATAAATTCCCTGAGGAAAGAGAGAAACTAGCAGACAGCATTTGCAACTTTAGAATTATAAAAACAAAGAAAAAAGAAAAAGGAATCCATTGAGTCCCACCTTGATCTTGAATCTTGACATGAATGCAAGTTAAAAGAGACTTGTGTTGTTACTGTTGCATGAGTCTCGCACAATTAAATAAACAAAGAGAGAGAGAGAGAGGGGGGGCGCACACATTATAATTTTATACTGTTTGTGATAAGTAACTAATGTGTCTTCAATGCTTTGATTAATGTCGGAAATTGCGTATAGCTTTTGAAAGGTTGTTGTGTTGTGTCAGTATATATCTTCACATTCTTATACATTCCATTGCCGTTCATTTTGCTCACTGTTTCTCCAGAAACAAGAAAAAGGCAGAAATGGAAACCGTTTCCAAGTGTATTTTGCTGTTTCTGCTGTTAAACTCACTTCTGCACTTCGCTCACTGCGAGGTCACCTACGACGGCAAAGCCCTTGTCATCAATGGCCAAAGAAGAGTTCTTTTCTCTGGCTCCATTCACTACCCAAGAAGCTCCCCCGATGTAAGAAAACGTTAAATCACACTTTTCTTTATGAATGTGTGTGTGTATTGTGCCTTTTGAGTGTTGAAGCTGAAATTTTCGAAATGCAGATGTGGGAGGACCTGATTCAGAAGGCTAAAGATGGAGGGTTGGATGCTGTAGACACATATGTATTCTGGAATCTTCACGAACCTTCACCTGGGAATGTAAAATTTCTTCTTGTTCATCTCTTACATTCTGTGATGTTTTTGGTGAGATTTCTTTCCCTAGACTACATGGGATTAATGTTGTATATTGTCTTGTTTTTTTTCAGTACAATTTTGAGGGAAGAAATGACCTAGTTCAGTTCGTGAAGCTGGTCCAGAAAGCAGGGCTCTACCTTAATCTTCGTATTGGGCCTTATGTTTGTGCAGAATGGAATTTTGGGTAGTTGTTCTTTTTCCATGAACAAGTACTAAAGTCTTTTGTAGTCTCGTTGATTATGTGTTTTCTGGGCTTGATTGCAGAGGTTTCCCTGTTTGGTTGAAGTATGTTCCAGGCATTGCCTTCAGAACTGACAATGAGCCTTTCAAGGTGAGAGAGAGAGAGAGAGAGTTATTCTTTCTTAATTTAGGTAGACGTGGAGTAACAACTGTCCAAAACTCTGTGATCTGGTGTCTTGAAATAAGTTTACAACTTGTAATAAGAAAATATATTGTGTTGAACGTTACAGATGGCAATGCAAAGCTTTACTGGGAAAATTGTGCAAATGATGAAGGATCAGAGGTTGTTTGAATCTCAAGGTGGCCCTATTATTCTATCCCAGGCATGTTTTCTTGTGGTGGCGGTATTTCAACTATACGAACTCAATTTTGTGTGCATTGTTCAATTATGCCTGTACTCAAGTATGCTTGCAATGTGTATGTAGATTGAGAATGAATATGGTTTAGAAAGCAAGAACTTTGGTGGTGCTGGCCGTTCCTACATGTCTTGGGCTGCAAAGATGGCTGTCGGCTTAAACACTGGAGTGCCGTGGCTCATGTGCAAGCAAGACGATGCCCCTGATCCTGTGGTAACACATTTTTGTACCCAACCTTTACAATTCTTGGAGCTAAACGTTGCAAGTTGTAGCAATCTAGTTAGTTTTATTTTATGGCTAATGAAGCCTTGTAATGTTTGTTGACAGATCAACACGTGCAATGGTTTTTACTGCGACTATTTTTCCCCAAACAAACCTTACAAGCCAACTATGTGGACGGAGGCTTGGACCGGCTGGTACCCTCATTGTCCTCCATTTTCGATTGTTGCCTGAGGAGTCTGTATAATGATTCTAACTGTTGTATGTTAAATTTTTCACAAGGTTTGAAGAATTTGGTGGGCCAATTCATCAGCGCCCTGCTGAAGATTTGGCATTTGCTGTAGCTCGATTCATCCAGAAAGGAGGCACCTTCGTGAATTACTACATGGTAACTAGTTTCTCTGCTTGTTCTTCTTTTACTGTATGAATATTGGGTGAAAAATCAAGAATGATTAGCTCACAGAGGTTCTGGTTCTTAGTATTTACATTCACTCATCACAAAAATGGTAAGAATTTGAATATCTTATAAGTACTACCACCAAAAAGGTTGTGAAGTTGGATAGTGTTAATCTTGCAATTGATTAGATGAAACATTAACTTCATGTTTCAGCTTGAGTTGCTTTGATTTTAAAGTTTCCTTCTCAGAAGAGTAGATGGAACTAGCTAGAAATAGATTATATTTGTATATACAGTTGAATCAATGCCTAAAATATTTCACTTTTTTTTTTACCTTGTGTAATCAGTACCATGGAGGAACGAACTTTGGAAGAACAGCTGGAGGTCCTTTCATTACAACCAGCTACGACTACGATGCACCTATTGATGAATATGGTAGTAAAAGATTTATTACTAGGAGCAACCGAGTTCGGACTTTTTCTTATGATACGTATCTACACCTTTACTAATATTCACCAATGTCTTTGTAGGCTTACCTAGACAACCCAAATACAACCATCTAAAGGAGCTTCATACTGCAATAAATCTGTGCGGCCATGCTTTGGTCGACGCTGAACCTACAGTTACTAACTTGGGAAACTACGAACAGGTGTCATACTTTCACCTAATCTGCAAAAACTTGCATGCATTTTCATATCATACACAGCTGCTATTATAATCTATCTCAATTCCGAGTACACTTGAATTTCTTTTAGCTTTTTCCCTTTTCAAAATCAAGTGGCTTAATGATTCTTCTCTTCAGGCGCATGTATTTAAATCAAAGTCGGGCCGGTGTGCAGCATTTTTGTCGAATTACCACTGGGACGCGAGTGCAAGAGTGACGTTCAATCAAATGCACTACGATCTGCCTTCATGGTCAATCAGCATACTTCCTGATTGCAAGACTGTTGCTTTTAACACGGGCACTGTAAGTCATCACCATAAACCTTCAGTTTTGCTAATAGGGATATTTCTAGTCGATCAGACGAGCTTCTCTGCTTATTTTTACACCTCTGAATGCTTCATTAAATTCATTATTGAGTAATCGAAAACCTCTGTTGATACTGTGGAATGCTTAGTTTTTCCTGTCATATGCATTACTTCACTTCATCATACAAATGTATTTGCCACTTGATAGGTGAGATCAAAAACATCTTCGCCACAGATGTGGCCTACAAATGCTCAGATGCTCTCGTGGGAAACATTCAATGAAGACATATCCTCCATCGATAATGATGCAAGAATTACAGTTGTTGGTCTTTTGGAGCAATTGAATGTCACTAGAGATGCTAGTGATTACCTATGGTGCTCGACCAGGTAAAATCACACGTTTTTTTCTCCAAAAGAGGCTGTCATGAACTGCATCAAACTCATATGAACGGAAACTCTGTGCAGTGTGGATATAAGTCCTACCGAATCTTCACTACGTGGAGGTCAGGGTCCAGTTCTCTCAGTAGATTCTGCAGGCCATGCTTTGCATGTTTTTGTAAATGGAAAATTCTCAGGTAACACTCAAATATTTTCCTTGTTTATTACAAGAATATGATATTTAAGAAGAGAGCATTGTCCTAATGCCCTTTAATTTAATCACTCGCTCACATTTGTTGGATGCTAAAAAAGTTAAGTATTTGGAAATGGTTAAAGAATTGAAGATTATATGAGAGCAAAATCATTACCTTCTGATTGTAAGATGACATGTTCTTTATTACAGGATCAGCGTTTGGAACTCAAGAAAACAGAAAATTTACTTTCACAGAAACTGTCAGTTTGCATGGTGGAGCAAACAGCATCGCACTTCTTAGTGTCGCTGCCGGGTTGCCGGTTTGTTTCCCTTAGCTACATTCCCATGAAACAGTATATTTGTATTAGCTGTAACTTAGATGCTCCACCCATACTTACACAACCATTGTTCGTTGCCCTGTTTGAAGAACATAGGCCATCGTTTTGAAACATGGAGCACCGGAATACTTGGACCCGTCGCCTTGCACGGGCTAGACCAGGGTACAAAAGACTTATCGTGGCAAAAGTGGTCGTACAAGGTTTGTGTATGGTCATTAAGTTAGTTATTCCGATCATGTCAGAAACTTTGGACGATAAACCTAACCTTTTTCTTCAGGTCGGAATGAAAGGAGAAGCCATAAACTTATATTCACCAAGTAAGATTTCTTCTGTTGAATGGATGAAAGCATCCCTTGCAGCGAACGAGCAACAGCCACTCACGTGGTACAAGGTATCAACATTCATTTAACACACAACACTCAACAAATATGATAGTTTCTCTAACTAGATTATATAACTGGTTTCTTTAACTTATGATATTCCTTCCCATGCAGGCTTACTTCGACTCACCAGATGGGAACGAGCCGTTGGGCTTGGACATGAGCAGCATGGGGAAGGGTCAAGCGTGGATCAACGGGCAGAGTATCGGAAGATACTGGATGGCTTATGCAAAAGGCCAATGCAACAGTTGCGACTACAAAGGCACGTATCGACAAGGAAAGTGCCAGTCTGGATGTGGGAAGCCAACACAAAGATGGTATGAAAATCATAGGGTGTTTGTTCTTGAAAGCATATGTAGTGATTAATGGAAGTACTTATGAGGTTGATCTTGTTTTTGTGTAGGTACCATGTTCCTAGATCATGGCTGAAGCCTACCCAGAACTTGTTGATAGTTTTCGAGGAACTTGGTGGTGATGCTTCAAAGATTTCCCTTGTTAAAAGATCACTTGAGTATGTATAGAGAAAGAGAGCTCATTCTTAACTAAATTAATTACTTATTGTTGTAGGGAAGTTAAATATACTTGTTTTATGTCATTTGTATTTATACACTCATGCCATGTATACTCCATTCTTTGTGAATTATGGATATACTTGAAGCGTAATGTATTCTGTAAGGAAGAAAGAAATATGTGATTTGAAATAGTTATTATCCTCATCAAGTTATGTAACAAAATTTTTATAGTGCATGTATATTATTATTGAAACACAAGTTGGGGAACCTTTTATTAGTATTCTTTAAATTTATTTTTATTTTTATATCACGTTGGTCAAAATAAGACCAAAAATACCATTTTTATTGTTATTGCCAATTAAAATTGAAAAAAAAAAGAAGAGAAGGGGGTTTGGTTTCTCTTTCATGACTGGAGGCTGTCGTTTGTAAGTCGTTTCAAAGACAGAGAATTATTACAGTAATCCTACATTCCATTCAAAATAATCATTTTTTTTTCCATTTTCATTTATTCTACAAAATTGATCTACTTTTTTTTATAAGAATTTTTTGTATTTTAAGTGTAATGGATAAATAAAAAGAAATAAATTATCTTAAAATGCGTGTAGGAATTATTTTGAATGAGATAGATGAAGTATATTTTAATACTCTTTCGAAAAATGATCACTAATGAAAACCAAAAAAAAGATATATTTTAAGAAAATAGCTTCATTAAAAGCGGTCACAAAACATTATGAAAACTAAAAAAAAGTTATATTTTAAGAAAATAGCGTATTTTAAATGTAATGAGTACTTCTTATTTTTGAAAAATTTGTATTTTTAATCAACAGCCTATTAGAAAAATGCGGTCGGTTATAACGGAGATTATATTTTTCAGAATGACTTAATTTAGTTTGACTTGTCTTTACCGTATGAACAATTATTTTCCCGTATTGCCCCTGCCCCGCTACGTTGTACTGTAGTATGGTACCTACACCGCCACGCACCTGAACACTCCTCTTCACGAAAAATAGGAAATTTACCATTAATAATAAAACTGGCCCAGCCTCTGCAGAGCTCTCTTTCCTCTATTTCTCTTCGCTGCTACATGTACTCTCTCTCGTCTCCGCTCCTCCTCCATGGCTAAAGCTAAAGCCGTTCGCCGCACTCTCGATTCCTACACCGTCAAGCATATCAACAAAACCGTCCGCCGTGAGTTATGCTCTTCCATCATTCTCCAATTATGATTGCACCGATACCCACGCTGTCTATCTGCGTCTCTGTATATTCTGTTTATGTTGTCGTGCTTGCTTGAATTGATGCTCAATTCCCGGTTTTCTCAACTAATTCTTCTTCTTGCAGCCGGAGACTGCCTGCTGATGCGGCCGTCGGAGCCGTCAAAGCCGTCGTACGTGGCGCGTTTGGAGAAAATTGAGGCGGACGGCCGTGGCGCGAACTTGAGGATCCATGTGAGGTGGTATTACCGGCCGGAGGAGTCGATCGGCGGCCGTCGCCAATTCCACGGCTCGAAGGAGGTCTTTTTGTCTGATCATTTCGATATTCAGAGCACTGATACTATTGAAGGCAAGTGCACTGTACACAGCTTCAAGAGCTATACTAAGCTCGACGCCGTTGGAAACGAGGACTTCTTCTGTCGTTTCGAGTATAATTCGTCTACTGGCGCTTTCAATCCAGACAGAGTTGCCGTGTAGGTTTAATTTTTAGTGTAATATCTGTTCCCAAGTGCTTGGATATAGTGAAATTTGAACAAATTCTTGCAAAACGGTCTCTTTTTCAAGCTCTGGTGAAATATCTATACCCCTAGACGTGGAAATTCTCAGTCGTTGAGTTGCTATGCTTAGAAACCAGTTAGTCTACTTTCATCAATCGTCTAAGCTATGGGAATTTTTTCTGATTTTTTGAACTATAGTGATTAATTAAGGTGACTTTAGTGCAGGGAGATAGATTTTTAGATAGAATGTAGCGAGTTATTGATGCATGCTTGCGTTGACTAAGTTATTATATTTTTCTTTCTCATTTTTCTATGACAGATACTGTAAATGTGAGATGCCATATAATCCAGATGACCTTATGGTTCAGTGTGAAGGATGCAGTGACTGGTGAGTATATGTTCGTAGGGATTGATTTTGTTTTCATTGTTTGGCATGACTACGTTATCTTATGAGACGTGGATTTGCTGCATTAAAGTTACAATCTTTATGGTCATCAGCTCCCATGACTAGTTTGAGGAGATTCCCAAAAAAACATTATGCTTCTAGTATTTATCTTTACAGTAATGCTACGTTTGAGCTCAAATGCTATTATGCATGTCTTTGTGCTCACTCTATTCCTGAGACTGAGCTAATTCTGAAGCCCTCTCATTGTTCCCTTATGCTGCATTTTGGCTTTTAGAATTACTGACCGTATGCTGAGTCATATGTATATCTATATGGAAGGCTTATTATGGTATACAAGATACATGCAGTTTTCTGGAAAAGTTTCCAGGGATAGGTGAAAATTGAAATTATATATATACTCTTTATTATATGTATTTTCACGAAAAAGGAAAATTATGTCAAAATCAAGATAGGGGTAACTTTAAGGTGAAATGATTGCAATGTTGCCTATGAACCAAAATCAGATTCAGGTCATGCCAAATTTGAAGGACATCCCCTACTTTTTCCTTCTTACTGGTCTAAAATAGGTTGAAAAGTTGGCCAACCATACTTGTGGATTTTCGTTACTGTTTTGTCACTTCGTCTTATGTACTCTGAAAATTGACATTCAGGCAGTGTTATATCCTAACATTATGTTTCATGAAACAAAAAAAATAAAAGGGAAGAGAGAAGATTTTTAATTAATTAGAGGGAGATTTACAGAATATTAAAATATGGTTTCACTCCCCATGTCATGTTAATGTAAGTTTCACTTAGAAGAAACGCGTTAATCATTATCATTAATGTCCCTTTTGAGCTGATTCATACACGTGGAAGATTGAGAGTTATAAGAAATAGCTAGTAGGGTCATTTCTGCTGCTGGTCCATAATTTTGTGCATCAATCCAAACAATGGGCATATTAAGCCTTTATTGCTTGTTACTTTACACTAGCACCAATGTGTTCAACCTTGCAAGTATATAAGTAAACCTAACTTTCAATATATGGGTGGCTAGGAAAATGTCTTGATGGCTCATTTGTTTTTGCAACATGGATAAAAATGGAATGAATTTTGTTTGTAGTGCACTCTCACTTGAATATTACTGTTTAAAATCTCTAAAATATTTTCAATAGTTGGAAAGATGGAAACTCATATCATATGTATATCTTCCTGGATCCGCAACTGTAGGTTCCTCACATGCTACATATGCAATCCACTACATATTTGTTTTTAAAGTGAACAGGCTGAATCTGACGCAATGTCTATAACATGCATTTCCAAATAAATGAATCTCAACTTTGGATGTTCATATGCATATGTTGTTTCAGCATTATATACTAGTACATTGCAACGAGCACACTGCTTTCAATTTTGCCAGAGTTGAATTGAAGACATACATATATGTGATCAAACTTTTGAAAAATAGATTTGTCCATCATTACACCCTTGAAGATGTTTTATATCTTGCATGGATAGTAAGTAGAAGCTCATGGATGCGTCCTGACCTCTGCTGAGTATTGTAGTTGCTAGATTTTAGAAAACAATTCTTCAGGTGCATAACGCTTTCGACTTTTTTCCCTCAGGTTTCATCCAGCTTGTATAGACATGACCGTGGAGGAAGCTCAAAGACTGGATCACTTCTATTGCCACAACTGTTCCTCGGAGGATCAGAAGAAATTACCCGACTCTCATGTTTCCACTAGAAGTGCTGATTTGAAGGTAATTCAATGACTGCTAACTACTATACATCTCAGATCACCTTGTAAATGAGTTTCTAGATTTCTATATCAATTTTAAATCAGCACTGAACACTTCCATTAATGTTAACCTCTAAAATTTGGTTTTGGTTCAAACGATTTTAGATATCTCTTATGCTGGATTTCAGGTGGATACTAAACGTCGAAGGAGATAACTTCTGGTATTGCGGATGGTTTTTATGTTAAATCTTCGGGGTAAACACACCGTACTGAGGTGGAAGCTAAAAAATTGTATTGCATGTTAAATCTTGGGGGCAAGCAAGCTGTACCGAGGTAGAAGTTGGAAATTGTAATCTGGTGCAATAAGGGAGACCAGATAGGAAACTTGTGGTGTCTATATTTAGTTGAGAAAGAGAGTTAATTGACCTGGTTTCCTCTCTGTTTGGTTGTCTGTAATTTATATATGATGTAGATTATTTTCTTGTTCTGGCTCGCACTCCTCTCTTCTCTTCTCAGGGACTCTTGTTGCGCAATCCCACTAAATAGTTTGGGAAGTAGATAATGATAAGGGAACGCATATTTATGTGTATCTCCAAGTGTACTTTCATCTCCAAGGTTCATGTTATCCTATAACACAAGATAATTACGAGTTGCATGCAAAAAAATAAAAACAAACAAAAGTTTCCGTTGCCGGGACTTGAACCCGGGTCTTTCGGGTGAGAGCCGAATATCCTGACCAACTAGACTACAACGGAGATATTGAGAAACGTGCAGATTATATTAATATTATAGCTTATTATTGTTTTGTGTTACACGGTGTTGTTTATCGAAACAAGGGTTTTAAATATCAAATCTATACATATAAAAACAATTCAACATTGCACTAGCTTTTTCAAAAGTAAACGCTATTTTAATTTTAAATAAAATATAAGGATTAAAGCAATATAAACCTTCAAAAATTAAAATAATTACTTCCTCCCAACCATTAGAGTTGACCATGTTTAACTAAAATCGTAAGTGTTTTATTAAAGCCAATCATAATGGATTGGAGGGAATAGTAAACAATATTTAATTGATATTTAACCATGGCTATATCTTAATACCTTAAGGTATCGTTTAATTTGAGTGATAAGTTAGATTAATAAAATCTATGATTGAATATTTGAGGAATAAAATTATTAAATTAGTTAGAAATTAAGTAATCCATTGTTTATCCATCAAAGTAAATATTATATTAGTTTAAATTATTTTTATCAATTTATCTTATCATGTAAAGTAAGGTAGATAAATCCTTCAAATATGAAACTTATCATTTATTAGATAAAATAATTAGATTAAGTATAATAATTTAAGATATACATGAAAATAAAAATATATCAGGATCAATTTTCAATTAAACAAAAAAATGTATTTATAATAATTTATTATTTTTTAATAAACATAACCTTCAAATGTAACAAATAACATAAATAAAATATGAAAATGAGATAAAACAATAAGATACATTAGATATTAAAATATTTATAATATCGTACCATACCAGTATACCACACCATCTCTATAAATATTTCCTTTGAGCTCCTCATCAAATATGATATGATGCTACCATAAAAACCTCAATCACCACCAACAAATGGGCAACGCTCGACGAAACTTGTCCCACTTCCCACAACAACGGCAAGAGTCGCTGTTCGGGAATCATGTTACTCACCGTTACTCTCAGCAATCACTGGAAGAATATGACAATCGAGAATTCACCTGCGAAATCTGCGTCGAACCCGCCTCGACCTCCGATAAGAGGTTCATGAACGGTGACAAGTGCTCCCACCCTTTCTGCACCGACTGCATGGTCAAGTACATCCGCGCGAATCTCGAAGGCGGCGGCGGGTACATCAGGTGCCCCGCGATCGGCTGCGTGAACTCGCTGGATCCGGCGGCGGTGGGGCCGGAGCTGTTCGTGCGGTGGTGTGACGCGCTCTGCGAGGAGGCGATTGTTGGATTGGAAAGATGCTACTGCCCCTACAGGAACTGCAACGTGTTGATCGTGAACGAATGCGCCGGAACTGCGCGGAAATCGAAGTGCCCGAGTTGCAAGAGATTTCTATGCTTCGAGTGCAAGGGGATTTGGCACGCAGGGTTTGGATGCTCGGAGATCGGAGATCTTAGAAACCCTAATGACGTGGCTTTTAGGAGGCTTGTGGAGCAGAATAAGTGGATGAGGTGCCCTCGCTGTAGGCATTTCGTCGAACTCCTTGGAGGCTGCAGGATTGTGGTTTGCAGGTCTCTCTCTCTGTCTTCTTTCTGAGAGTTTTCCTCTCTCTCTTCTTTTCGACATTTTTGGTTTGATCACACATTGGTCTGGTGGGAAGTTGTTTTGGTGGCACATTGATTAGTGATATTGTGAAGAATCTGGAAACAGTTATCGCCATGGAAGGAAAAGCCATGGCAGCAAGGAGCAAAGCTCGAATGAGAAAGAGAAAATTATGAGAGAGAAATGAAAACTGATTTCTGTTATTGCTCAACAAACAATTACACTTGTATATATACAACTTGTCCACATATTTGCTGAGTCAGCAATACTAACTAACGGCTAACTAATGAAAGCGCAAGAATAGAAACGCGTTTATTCAACAACTGGAACTACAGCTTCTTCTCTTCTCTTCTAGAACAGTAGCTTCAACCTTCTCTTGTTTCATAGATATTACATATTTTGATTATTTGAGGATGCATAGAGTGATTATGATTTAGTGAAATTTCCATCAAATTTGACTAAATCTTTTCCTACATCTAAAGATGCAGTTAGTCATCAATGTGGTGATGTATTGAAAGTGTGCACTAAACAAGAATATTGTGTACAAGACTTAATTAATTTCCCTTGTTTCGGTTTGGTGGGAATTTTCAAGAGTTTATCTCTTTTGTAAGTTACAAAATCTTACTGTCAATACCAATTTTGGAAGGAGCATCTTTATATCAAGTTTTACTCCTCATTTTCGTGGAATTCGTTCTTCATTTCTTTGGTTTGTTTTGTCGTGATAGTTTAAATGGAATTGGGAGTGTTGTGTTTCGATCAACCATGTTTACTAGCTCTAGGTTGGTTGGGTGTAATTGAAACTCGAAACATCAGTAACTTAGTCAAAAAGTGGTATCCTACCTATAACAGGCACAGTGTGACATTGAGAAGTTGAAGAAGAACCCTACTATCTATCTCCTCTCAGAAGCTGATGTTCTGTTTATACACTGATATCCAACACTTGAAAGTATGAGAAATGTTGATATTTTTGTTTGGATTGGTTGCAGATGTGGGATCACTTTCTGCTACAAGTGTGGGAAGCGTATTCCCTACCAGCACTGGTGCAGTTGCCAAACAAGATATATAAGAGCGTGGTTGGGAGTTTTTTTACTTGCATTCTTACTCATTTTGGTCTTCTCTTCCCTTAGCTGGTGAGAACTAAGGCCATAGGAGGTAGCTTCGTTCTTTACAGCATTTCTCAATTAAATAAGGGATTATGGATTTTGGAGCTCAAGTGTCTGTGAATTTTGTTGGATCGAATCATGCAAATGTTCAGGGACGTGCACTTTGTGAATTTTGGCTCTTTGCACACCATCCAAGAAGAAGACAAGTATGCGCAAGTAATTTGGTGTCCATCTATAATCTATGCACCAAATCGGTTTTCATGATAACCAAAAGTCAGCTATAAATTCACAAGTTTTTGCACTTATGGAAATTTGATGTCTCTACTAATTACTGTAGAATCTGCTACCTACCAAAATTTAGTCTTTAATCCAAATAAATGCTAGGAAAATGAGGAATTCTAAAGCGCATGACATGACAGTATATGCTAATGTACTGAAATCAGTGTCAATAGAAGAAACACAAAAGAAAAAAAGAAATAATGATAAAACAGAAAATAAGCGAGAAATGAACTTAAAATGTATTTCTACTGATTATTAGCCTAAATTTTTGGCCTCTTTAACGCCATAACAGAACACTCCATATCTCGCCGTAAAACTTTCAACAATCAAACTCAATCATCAAAGCTTGAGCTCAACAGAAAATAGAAAAACACTCTGCCAAAACCTCCAAAACCCACCTCCCCAGGATCATCATCATCAAAACGAAGAGTTCGACAGGTTTCGGAGCGGAAATTCCGGATCAGAAAAAGTAATCCCTGTGGAGGTGGAGGAGCCCTTCACCCCATGCGATTGAAATGTAGGGTGTATCAAGATTATTTTAATCCTCATATGATTAAGATGTAGGAAAAAATAGTAATTTTGTAAAATAAACTTATTTTAAAAAACTTATAAGCTTGGAAGAGGTTATAAGTTAGAAAATAAGTTAGGGTGGAACTATTTATTTTATGAAGAGCTTATAAGCTCTAAAAACTCATTTTTACAACTTATAAACTCTTAAATACCTTAATTTGCCAAATAATATTAAGGAGTTTATAAGCGATTAAACAACTTATAAAAGGAGCTTATAAGCTTATTAGCCAAACAACCCTCTCAGGAATATTAAAAAAGTTTAATAAGATATTTATAAGATCGTATGATACCACACCGTGTATAAATATTTAATTTAAGCTCCTCATCATATATGATATGATATGATACAAGATACTACCGTAAAAACCTGAATCCCCACCAACAAATGGGAAACGCTCTGCCCCATTTCCCACTGTTGGAATAATAATGGGAGGATGATAATAAAATAATATTTTTGGGAAAAAGAAAATGAAAATTACAGTAGCAAAAGATCTATTCTATTACAAAATAATAGAATAAAATAATAAAAATAAAGTAGAGCCGAGTCGAGGAAAGATCCTCTTTCCGCAAGACAATATTACACCCCGGTAGTGCTCACGGTGTGGCGTAGATGTCTCCAAAGATAAAACGGCTTTACGTCTCCTTGATAGCAGCACCGCAAAATCAACGAGCTCCGGCGAACTGGAAAAAGTTGAGAACAAAACTTCTTCTAGATGCTTGAAGAAGATGATGCAGCAATATGCTTGTTTTTAGAGTTGTATGCGTGTATGATATGTTGTGTCTTTCAAGAATGAGAAAACACCTATCTATATGGGTCACACCCACTCAAGAGGAGTTATAGGAATTAATTACAATTAAATTCCATTCATGACAATTGATTCAAATCAAGTCAATGGACGTTACAGGAGTTACACACATTAGTGGTAATTAATTATAATTAAACCACCTAATTTGGACATACATATGTCCACATTCATCACATCACAGATCGATCACCAGATCGATCTCACAAAACTGGACAGATCGTTGGGCACCAGACCAGAACATCATCTGTTGGACCAGAAATTTGGACCAGAAACTTGGACCAGAAAGTTCTGCTGAACCAGAACCTTCTGCTGAACCAGAACCTTCTGCTGGACCAGAACGTTCTGCTGATCTGCTGGGCCAGATGATCTGCTGGACCAGATCACCTACTGATCTGCTGGGCCAGATCACTTGCTGGTCTGCTGGTCCAGATAACCTGCTGGGCCAGATGATCTGTTGGCCCACTGCTAGACCAGATCACTATCGATCTGGCCTAGACCAGTTC
>JAPKLX010000018.1:1172457-1215472 GCA_026898415.1 Leonotis leonurus | reverse complement strand
GTCAAAGTACATTGACCACAATAAATATATAACATATATATATATATTTATTTTTCAAACATGATTCCTACACCCACAACGGCAAGAGTTGCTGTTCGGGAATCATGTTACTCACCGTTACCCTCAGCAATCATTGGAAGAATATGACGATCGAGAATTCACCTGCGAAATCTGCGTCGAACCCGCCTCGACCTCCGATAAGAGGTTCAGGAACGGTGACAAGTGCTCCCACCCTTTCTGCACCGACTGCATGGTCAAGTACATCCGCGCAAATCTCGAAGGCGGCGGCGGGAGCATCAGGTGCCCCACGCTCGGCTGCGGTAACTCGCTGGATCCGGTGGCGTGGGCGGCGGCGGTGGGGCCGGATCTGTTCGTGCGGTGGTGTGACGCGCTCTGCGAGGAGGCGATTGTTGGATTGGAAAGGTGCTACTGCCCCTACAGGAACTGCAACGTGTTGATCGTGAACGAATGCGCCGGAACTGAGCGGAAATCGAAGTGCCCGAGTTGCAAGAGATTTCTATGCTTCGAGTGCAAGGGGATTTGGCACGCAGGGTTTGGATGCGAGGAGATCAGAGATCTTAGAGACCCTAATGACGTGGCTTTTAGGAGGCTTGTGGAGAAGAATAAGTGGATGAGGTGCCCTCGCTGTGGGCATTTCGTCGAACTCATTGATGGCTGCAGCATTGTCACTTGCAGGTCTCTCTCTCTCTCTCCCTCCCTCCCCGCCGTCTTCTTTCTGGGAGTTTTTTTATTTCTTCTTTTCGGCATTTTTGGTTTTCGTTTTTTGTTTTGTTTGATCACACATTGGTGTTGTGGGAAGTTGTTATGGTGTACAAGACTTAATTAATTTCCCTTGTTTCGGTTTTTGGTGGGAATTTTCAAGAGTTGAGCTCGTTTGTAAGTTACAAAAGCTTACTGTCAATACCAATTCTGTAAGGAGTATCTTTATATCAAGCTTTACTTCTCATTTTTGTGGAATTCGTTCTTCGTTTCTTTGGTTTGTTTGATCGTGATAGTTTAAATGGAATCGGGAGTGTCGTGTTTCGATCAACCATGTTTACTAGCTAGCTCTAGTTTGTTTTGTGTTAAATTGAAACTCGAAACATCAGTGCCTTAGTCAAAAAGTGGTATCATATTCCTACCTATAACTTGCACATTGTGACATTGAGGAGTTGAAGAAGAGCCCTCCTATCTCCTCTCGGATGTTGATGTTCTGTTTATACACTGATATCCAACACTTAAAGTATCAGAAATGTTGATATTTTTGTTTGGATTGATTGCAGATGTAGCATTAGATTCTGCTACGATTGTGGGAATCCCTACCAGCAGATCCAGCACGGGTGCACTTGCCGCATAATATTTAGAAGGCCGTGGGTCAAATTTTCGTTACTTGCAATATTCTTATTCATTTTGGTCTTGTCTTGCTTTACGTACGTAGTTGGTGAGAACTAAGGCCATAGGAAGGACTATTTGTAACTGAATTTATTGATAGGTAGCTCGTTCTTTACAGCCTTTCTCAATTAAATAACGGATTATGGATTTTGGAGCTCAAATGTCTTTATGTAGCTCCAACACATCTTATATCTTTGTTCCAATCTTCTTGAATTAATCTTGTTGGATCGTAGTTGAATCATGCAAATGTTCAGGGACGTGCACTTTGTGAATTTTGCCTCTTTGCAACATCCAAGAAGAAGACTAGTGTATGCAGGAAAAAGATAAAGGCTTAATTTGGTGTCAATCTATAACCTATGCACCAAATCCGGTTTTCATGATATAACCAAAAGTCTGATATTAATTCACAAGTTTTTGCACTTAAGGAAATTTGATCTCTCTACTAATTACTATAGAATCTGCTACCTACCAAATTTTAGTCTTCGATAGAAATAAATGCTAAGAAAATGAGGAATTCTCAAGCGCATGACAGTATATGCTAATTTTCCAAAAAAAATCAGTGTGAAAATAAGCGAAAAATGAATTACTACTTAATTTTATTTCTAATGATTATTTGCCTAAATTTTTGGCCTCTTTAACATCATAACTGAACACACCATATCTCGCCGTAAAAATTTCAACAATCGAACCCAATCACTAAAGCTTGAGATAGAAAATGGAAAAACACAGTCTGCCAAAACCCCCCAAATCCCACCTCCCCATGATCAGCATCATCAAAACGAAAGCTTGAGATAGAAAATGGAAAAACACAGTCGCCCTGTTAAGTGCTACTGCCACGTGTTGATGATGGGGCGACCAAATCAAACTTTTAATTAGCAATACTATAGCTACCTACTATTGCTCCAAAACTGTTTAAACCATTATAACGAGAGAATCAATTGAAAACTAAAGTACAATCAGTACACGCAAAGCAGAGCAGGTTCCATGTCGGGTACTAGTACTACTACTTTACAAGCTCTCACTTAAGCATACATTAACTTTCTGAATTCTCTTAACAGAGTCTCCATGAACAACGAGGAAGCCTTCAGCTGAAAGAGTGGACAGAGCGATTCGAAGCTGCCAACACACACAAAAACACAAAATGTCATTCATTCCCAAATCTCATATATATATATATACATACATATATTATATATAAGCTTGAAAAGAGAGGAGGCAATGAGAAGAAACAAACATCACTAAGGTGGAGCTCAACGCCACCCTGATTCTGCTTTTTCAACTCTTCAAGTAACTGCATAACATTACAGTTCCATCAAAGTCACTCAATCCCTTCAACTATCTAAGTTAATTCTGAAATTTCACAAACCTCCATCAACCGAGCTGACGAGCCTCCAATTGATAACTTGTCCATAAGGAGGCTACGGGTGGCCGACACCAGATTCTCCCGCCTCATTCTTTCACTTGAGGATACCCCAGTCGTTATAAGGTCCATATCGATTGTTCCTGTTCACATGTCAAACTAATGTCTCAGTAATACTCAACATTAACAAAATGAGCATGCCTCGGAACTTGACTACTAATGAAGCTGACTCACATCAACTATGTCGCTTTTATTTTTTTTTTAAATTGAATTAAATTGTAGGTTATGTTATGAGCACCCATTTGGACAAAGTGCCAGCGCTTTCCCTTTACTACAAGAATAAAAAAGGGAAATTGCATTTTAAATTATGTCCTTCGTCCAATTTGTAAATTTACCATGGCGTTTCAGTAATTGCAATGGAGTTACCTAATAAACGAGTGCAGGTACTTGGTGCCAAATTTTGGTCCATAGCATGATCTAAATCTAGAAAATTGCCTCATGTGATGGGGCAAAGGGAAAGCAGAATGGACAATGGAGAATTATAATTGAGATGTATTACCCGTTGAATGGTCTGTTGCAGATTGTTGCATAGCCACCTCCAGAAGCCTAAAAGCCTCAATGACATCCGACTTCTCGACCTGCAAAGTTTGAGTGTACAAGCTCGGTAAATGATCGAGATCTTGGAGTTTGAATCGGAATCATAACAGAGAGTTTGAGCAACCAACTCTGAGAAACGAATCCAGGCCAAGGCCTCACTGAGGCGGATCAAACTTTCAATTTGCCTTGGGGTTGCAGTTATCACCTGTATGCGCAAAATACAAACATCAGAATATGACTAAGTAAATCATAATATAAAGCAACTACGAACAATGAAGCCAGCCAACAATGAAATATGAAAAGGTAAGTATAGGACCTTTTTGCTACTTCCTGGGAAATTCCCTCTTTGCCTCATCTCCACATACCCCCTTGTCAACTCCTCCGCAGTTCATCAGATAATTGTGGGTTTATATCATTTCGTGCATAGCTTATGTAAGCAATCAAAGTTAGCAGGTCAATGACATCATGCTCGAAGGTCTGTAAAAATGCAAAACTGGGATGAACAAAACAAGTCTCCATAAACTTATTCAGAATAACAGAAAAAAGGTTCAAACATTAGGATTTTCGAAGTGTAATGCCACTATGTGCTTTGCCAGGCGCCTATCTGTCTGCTCATCAGCCTTGTCAAGAATTAAGTAGATCAAATCAAACCTGGAAAGAGAAAATCCATGTTAGAGGTTATATCAATAGTAACTTAATTCTGCAAATTAAGCTAGAAGTCCTTACCTTGATAGTAAAGTAGGAGGAAGATGGATATTGCCAATCACTGACAAACGCGGGTTATTACGCGAATCAATTGGGTTGGCACAAGCGAGCACTGAAGTTCTTGCATTGAGGGAGGCAATGATTCCTGCCTTCGCGATTGAAACAGTCTGCTGCTCCATCACCTGAAGAGAAAAGCCTTGGTGGGTACACTAATCCTCTCATGCCCTACCCTAAAGCAAGATTCATCTACACCTATTTCACTGGTGATATCATGCAATTGATTTTGGCGACAATGGAAAATATCAGCAACACATTATGAGACCACCCAAGTGAACCAGATTTCGGTCCATCTAAACTATATTAGATTAGAACGAAACATTTTATGCATGAGCACAATAAGATAACTTGTACTTGATTCATACCTCGTGTAACATACTTCGTGCATTGCCGGACATTTTGTCAAATTCATCGACACAGCAGATGCCTCTATCACTTAGAACCAAGGCTCCACTCTCCAGGACCTATGAAGTAAAATTTCTGGTGACGTATATGTTCCAATAAATAAGGCCGGGAAATGTTAAGTTATTGCTTTCCCCGGGCACTAGATTGCAGCTTAGCGTCCAGAGTTAATACTGAATAGAGGGTGATAGTTAGAAATTTACTCACAGTTTCACCAGTCTCAGGATCCTTGGCCACATAAGCAGTAAGCCCCACAGCAGAGCTTCCTCTCCCACTAGTGTATATACCGCGAGGAGAGAGCTTATGAATGTAATGGAGAAGCTGAGATTTGCTGGTTCCAGGATCCCCAACAAGGAGAACATTTATATCACCTCTGAAGTTCGCACCAGATGGCAACTTCAACGCATTCCCTCCAAAAAGCTAGATAATCCCAAGGAAGAATAAGAAATAGAATAAAAGTCAAAATTTGATAATTTATAGATTAATCACATAACTATACGTTGTTGTATCAAGGCACCTGACAAAGAAGGCCTTTCTTTACATCATCCAACTCACATATGTTTGGTGCCAAAGATTTCATGAGTCTCTCATATATATCAGGCTGTTTGGATAGCTCTTTTAATTGTTCCACCAAGCAACATTCCAGCAGAATATTATCCTAAAGAAAAGGAACATATGAACTCTTTATAGGAGATAAATTATCCTTTACATTACATTGATTTCAGATTTGGTAGTCGATTCGTCATCCTTCATGCTTGCTCCTTTTGCAGTTTCCATTTGATCTTGCACATCCATTCTTGACTTATCCGTTGTCTTTAGATGAAGACAATCTATGTAAGTCTGAATCAAAAGAACTCATTATATTACTAACTGGCATTTCATGTCAAAGTCACTATATTCACATCTCAGTTCTATAAAGAGCTATACAAGAGTGATAGCGTTAGAAATGGCAGCGTACATGAGATAAATACAAGTACCTACCTTGAAAATTGATTTCACTGTCCTCTGTGTCTAACCAATTCTGACAGTCAGCCCAGTAAATTCCCATAACCTAACACCAACAGTAACACCACTTACCAAGATATAATATGATGCAATACTATAATTTCAACATTGAGATTATGATTGCATGAGATATCACCTCTACCCTGTCACCGGGCTTGCCAGCATCTACCAGCTTGTCATGCATTAACAAGGTCACAGTGTGTGGTGTTCCTCCATCCGGGACGTCATCTGGTGTCTCTTGGATTCTCACTACCTCTTTCAACAACAATTGGGTCAGAGCAATAACCACAGACTAGACATCTAAATACAGCTTCTCTGATCTCAGGTATAATGGAGCTACAACGAATAATCATCCCTTTCAAAGAAACCATCTTCTCAACATCTAACACAGAGCAAATACAAAGTCATTGCCAATTCATCATCTGTAATGAAAGGCAAATAAATGTTTAGCTTTAAGTAGAAGATACACAAGCAATACTAACCACAGGGGTTAAGATTTCTCATTGAAATTGAACTCTTAAGATTAAATATCCTGGCTTGTATATGCTTCTCGAATAAAGGATTGAGTCTCCCCACCATGTCCATCAATACCATATCGAATATAGCTAAAACCACAAGAGGATACTTCACTATTTTAGTATAGAGGTCAGTGGTCACTATCATAATCATACACGTCAAGAGCATCAACATCAAGCGAATCACCCTCAATTTCAATTACATGATTAATTATTCTCATATATTTCCCCTCAATTTGCTCAGAATCTTCCCTGAAATTCCTCAAGAACCTCTTAATTGCGGCATTAACATCTTGCACACTGATGTTGGTGCCCCACATTCCCCTCATCAGCATCTGAAGATGGCGGGACGTCATCGGTATAAGATGGTGTGGCAGCAGAAGTAGGGGTCGCTGAAGACTGCCTACCTCGGCCACGGCGTCGAGCGTTACTAGAGGGCGTTGGAGTTGCCTCAGGGGTTCTGAAACGGGAATCTGAAGGATGAGATGACAGCGTAGAATAGTTGGAGCGGCGGCCACGTTTCCGGCGCGACCGGTGCCGGGAGACGAGAGTGTTTTGCTGACTGGACTCGTCGTCCACGCACCCGGAGACGACGGACCTGCAATTATAAAAATTATCTCCCAATTTTACGAAACAAGTATTCCAGTATTAGGATCATCCCTAACTCCGCTATTGGTACAAATGAAGCTGAATATCTCGTAAAAGAGATAATCCACATAAATTGACCACCAACCCCATTTTCAACACAATAGACATGTTATATACATTGGGGATTAGAAGCATACCGTCGTGCGTGTTGAGAGGAGAAGAATCGGAAGCCATGATCTTGAGATTCCGAACGAGGTCCGCAGTGCTGTAGCGAGGGAGAGTAGATAGCGGTTAGGGTTACAGTTGGAGTTGGAATTCGGAAGTGAGAATTGGCGGGAAAATGTACAGCTAGTCGTTTGGCGGCAAACGAGTGTGATACGTTTTGGGCTCTTTGTTGGGCTTTTGAGCTTCTCAATATCTTTAATTGGGCCTCTTCTGTACATTATGTGACGTGAGTTTTAGATTTTGTTGTTTAACTATTTAAAAAGAAAATACATGAAAAACTTAAAACCAAAAATAGTTCACGATATTTTGATTTGAAGCGTCGACCAGAATTAGAATTTCATGATTATAGCATGCATGTAGCAATTTTTTAATAATTAATTTATAATTTATAATTTTGGTATAAATTATCAGTATATTATATAATATCCTATGTAGACAAAATAAAAAAACCCCAACCTCCTAAAGCAACTGCATTAATTATTCTCTCGTCGTTAATTTAATTTGGTAACTAGGGTTTGGACCAATGCATACGCAGCAGCAGCTATATTTTAGGGCGAAAGTACCGCTGCGTTCAAGGTGAGGTTAAATCTGTCAGCCTCAAGTACTATCTATACCTATCTATTTATACATTTCTATGTAACTTGAAAGAAATTGAAATAAAAGTATGTTTTGATTGATGTAGCGCCACAATAGCATATTATATGAATTCTATTGTATTTATAATCTATAGTAAATGTTGTAAAAGTTTGTGATTTGAAAGCATATACAGTTAACATGTAAATATATATAGCACCGCTACTACCAACAACCAGAGGAGAATCGAATCGCTTCCTATATATATTAATTAAATCATGCATTTCTTCCTCGTGTGCTGTGATTTCAGTAATTTTGCATTTATACACTTTAACTACTTTCTTTTGATCGAATGGTTTACAAGATAATTAATTTTAGAAATTCAAAAAAGAGAAAAAAGGAATATGGACAGAATATTGGTTTAATTTAAAGTATTATAATGACATGATCTTATAATTAGCGGCATAAACAAGCCAAGCAAAATAATATTCCATTTGGCTCGACTCGTTTAGAATATTAGGATATTCGAGCTCGACAGATCTTCTAACATGATGTCCAAGTTCGACTTTAAATATAATTATCGAGTTCGAGTTCAGCTCTAGCTCACGTCAAGCTTGAACTCAACTCTATAAAAATATCAAGCTTGAAATTAGGCTCAAGTTCGGTTCGTTTACTATCAAGTGAACAAGCTTGTTTCAAGCCGAGTCTTGAATAACTCGATTGGTTATTTGGTTTACAATACTATTTATAATTAAGATTGGATTCAATATATATAGTTTTTTCACTTGAATGATAAATAAAGAATAAAATCTAATTACATACTATCACATGATGAGATAATTATAAAAAAAGTCTTCAAGAATTAGGCGAATATATAAATATTAGTACTAAATTAATACTATATATATGATCATAACTACATTAACAGTAGATGACAGAACACAACACCCAATTTCACTCTTTCTACTGTAATAGAACACTATATACCCTTTAATGTTTATCTACTGTAATTTGCAAGCATGAATTAAATATCATTACACCATTTTTGCCACTAGCTTTTCCTACTTGGATTTACTGTTTGATTTGTAGTGTAAAATGTTGGAAATCACAAAGGCATTGTAGACCAGTAGTGTGTGTTGGCAGGAATGGATCTTTTCTGAAAATAATTTCAAACAGTGTTCCTAAGGTACTCGACAAACAGTACAAGAGAAATGACCATTACAAATCAAGTACGATTAATAATTTTAACTAATTAGTTGCATATAAAAAAGGTCATTGAAAAATAATTAGGTATTATATCATATCATATGTATGTAGGTCTAATCATGAACCACCAAGTATTCAGAAATGACAACATTATTTAATTAGCGTGTAACAACTTAACTCTTGTCATTCATATTAAATTCTTATATAATTTGTTATAGAAATATCATCAAATATGAAATATATTATTATCAAATAATGAATTTCAGTAAAAAAAATTAATGAACTATTTATACCCATTCCATCATGCTATTACTCGCGAGTCTACCATATTGCACAAAATAAACTCATTCTCATTTACGCTTTTGTGTTTCACATTTTATATTTTATTAATAAATTTATCATTTTAATTACTAACATAAATGATATATTAGCAAGGAAAATTTGTTACTTTTATGGAGATTAATTAATTAAAAAAATGAGAGACGTTGGTCTACGTGCTGAGAATAAAAGAGATAAAGCCATATTTTTAAAATATACAACTTATTTTTAAATTTATCAATTTTAAAAGTCAATTAAAATTAACATTAACTATTAAAAAGTAATTACATTATTCTGTTTAATTTGAGTGAGATTAAATCATAGTATTAAGTACAAAATTAAACTAAAATATATAAAGATAATAAATATATTAATTTAATATCATAGAACATAAAGTTAGAAACACAAAAGTAAAAAAATAAATCTCATTTGAGGAGTGTTTTAATTCACATGGAATTAGACCGTTGAATTCATGATTATTTTTCCTTTGAAACATCATAATTAGTTATAAATTGATTAGATTCTAGCTACTTACACAGAATGAAAGAAAATTAGGTTTTCATACACTCAAATACCAAAAAAGAAGAATATTTTGTATGGGAACTACCATATATACTCTTTAAACACAACTACACTACAGGAGTATTATATATATATATATATACTGTACCCCACCAAACAAGAACGAAGTTCCCATTTGCTATAATCACCTCAATGTCATTAATTCTGCATTTCATAAGTAGCATCTTTTATTTTATAATTTACTTTAACTAATTTCTTAAGTCAAGAATTCATACATCTCTCTTCATCTTCCTCTTTCTCTTTCTCTTTCCCTTTCTCTTTTTCACTAATTAATCGCCTAAGAAAGTAGCACAGTACAGTACTTGAGCAGTGAGCCATGATATGAAGTGTCCCAAGAAGAAGAGAAAAGGAAAGTTCAGCGCTCTAAACCAAGAAAAGAACTCTAAACCCCCTCAAAAAGGGAACAAACCCTAAGAAAAGAAACCAGCAGATTCAAGTTTCTCTTCTCAAAACAAACAAGAAATTATATCAAGGGACCCTAATTTCCCCTCCTCCTTCTTCAATGATCACAAACAATGAATAAAAGTAAAAAAGAAAAATCCCCATCTCCTGCAATATTAATCTGGAAACCTCGACCATAAAAAAAGAAAGAGATGATGAGAGGAGAAGGAGATGAAGAAGGAGCAGAAAGCAGTAGCTCGAGGTGCCAAGACTGTGGAAATCAAGCCAAAAAAGACTGCCAGCATTCGAGGTGTCGAAGTTGTTGTAAGAACCGAGGTTTCCAGTGTGAAACGCACGTGAAAAGCACATGGATTCCGGTTGCTAGGAGGCGGCCCAGGCACCTCTCGATGCACCACCAGCAGCAGATTCCACCCCTCCCTCACCATCAACAGTTGCATCTCCGCCCAAACCCTAAAAGATACAGACAATTCCCAGTACTAGGTAAATTATAGTACTACTACTAATTACCTTACTTCTGTGTTTCTTTCTACATCTTACTGTTTTCCCAAGATTTTCAGATCACACACAAGCACGCCAGGTTTTGGTTCTGATCTCTCTTTGGTTGATTGAAAGAAAACTATATATCTACTGTGTTGTGTGCTTCTTGTACAATTCTTGCTGTAGCAGTTACCCATAAACCCTAGCGACATAGTAATGTGCTGTACTTGTACTCTATGGTATGCCAGAAAATGATGATTTCAAATAGTGATGAAGTTTTTTTGTGTTTTTCTTTCTCTTTCTTTTTTTCCAGTAATTAAATTATAAGCTTTTATTTATTTATTTTCACTATTCTTGCACACACTCTCTTGATTATTAGCCGATATAAATATCTCTTGCAATTATGTCTAACAGTATTAGCTATCTATAAAAAACTCAAGAACCATCAAAATCGGAAATCTCTCTCTCTGTCTCTTATATATATATATATATATATATATAGAAGAGATCAAATAAAAATATTTCTGTATGAATTATCTTATATCTATTGGATGAAAAATATGGATGGTTCAGATTTATTTTTAGTTAACACTTATATTTCCATCTATATATATATAATGTGTGTGTGTGGCATGTATATGTATGAATGAGCCCAAATTGGAAGAAAAGTTGTCAGTTATGGCGATGATTTAATTTAATATATTTCGAATTTTAATTAATTATATTGTTAATTGGATAAAAAAAATATAATTAGGGTTTGAAAAGGAGAGTATGCCGGCGGAGATGTGTTTCCCGGCGGTGTTTCGCTGCGTTCGGGTTAGCTCGACTGACAATGCGGTTGATCAGTATGCGTACCAGACCTCCGTTACCATCGGCGGTCATGTATTCACCGGAATTTTGTATGATCAAGGCACCGAACCGCAGGGAACTGGACACTATGTCGCCGGAGAGAGTTCCTCCTCTGCTTCTGCGGCGGCGGCGGCGGCTGCAGGTATATTAGGGCAACCTAATTTTGCTGCAAGAACAACTGGTACAACCTCCTCTTCTTCATTTCCTACTACCCCTTTTTTAGCATTTGCAAACGCAACTTCACAGTTCTTTCACTACCCCAAATCTTGAAAAAATTAAAATTAAAAATAATAATATTTATATATAATTGGAATTAATATCATGGGGCGTGGCTCAATTTAATTGGTTGTAATTGGAATGTGTGTGAGGCATTTAAATGATAGGAAGGGAATTTGAATGTCCCTCTTCCTGCCCACATCTTTCATTTCTTTCTAATTAATTACCCAAAAACTTTGTAGATCAGCTGAATAAAGAATGAAGGAATATTTCATTTCATCTTATTTTATTCTAATGGGAAATGCGTGAGAAATGATTGTTTTGTAATTCCAACGAAGAATTATTTGCTCTTGTCTGCTTTAACTTTGTGATGCTCATGGTTTGGTTTTTGTCTTGTTGTGAATCTGTAGTGTTTATCTAGAGTGATTATGTGTAATAGTAATTGTTTTTTTAGTCTCCAGTTTTTGAACTTCAAAGCCACTTTTTCCAGATTATATGCGTCTTTGCCGGATTAAATGTATCAACAATTACTTTGTTATAATGGAAAAAACCCTATTGCATGTTACTGCACATTTCACATCCCCACACTGTTTTAGGTTACATCACACACCTATGCTTAGCAGCTTAGGTATGCATTGTATGGATATAAATTAATGCATAGAGCTTTCTTGGATGCACATCATTACAAGATAATTAATTTGATCAAATCATATATAAGAAGTAAGTAAGTGTACATTTTATATAAAAATTTATAAGTTAGTTGACCTTACACCTTAGGTACTATATGTGTATTAATTATGTAAAAGCATTTGAATATATATATATATATATATAAATATAAAAAAGTGATTCCGTCGGTTGCAAGCATTCTTTGCAAATGATATGACATCGCGTGTAAAATCAATTATATATAAAATGTAGGTAAATAAAGACTAGTTATAAAACTATATATATGTTATTTTTAAAATCTATTGTTTTCGCATTAATCTCACTACCACTAAGCTAACACACATGTTTAAGTATGTTTCTTTTGATTATATAATATAGTACATGCAAGAAGAAAAAACCTAGTGTAGCTAGTGCAAAAAAAGATTGATTTGGTGGGCATCTATAATTAAAGTGGCCGTAAACTGAATTTAAAGTGCATCAATTAAGCCACATCTTTTTATTATTTATTATTTGTTTTTTTATTCTAAAGGGATTTCACTTACCAAAGGAAAAAAAGGAGAGACATATAGCCGCTTAAGAATCAACCATGAAGAATATGTCCTTAATTAGTATTTAAGAAAAAAACAGAAACATTCGATATTATTGATGTTTTCTCATTATATGTACTTATGATTCTGTGATTCTACATTAAATAATCCATTATTCAATAAAATCTTACTTGTGGATAACTTTGCCCTTCAAGTGTGTGTGTAGATATATTTATTTTTCTTTTTTAGATGGCATAGGGGTTGCAATTTTTCATTTCTTCATGAATAAGCACATTAGTAACTTGACATGGGAGGCGGGTAATTTTATGCTTAAATTAAAACAGATGGCTATATATGTAGCATGATGATAGCTTTAACATGCATTTATATTAGTTAATTTATTTGAGTATGAAGAAGAACTTTAAATTTCTAGAAGGAATATTCTTTTACAATTAAATGTTTGGAGTTATAGTTGAAAGTGAACATGATGAATAAAGAAGGGTTGGGTTCTAAAGGCAGCTTGCAACATGTTTTTTAATGATAGGTAGAGAATAAGTACCTTGTACGGATGTCGTGCACTTATGATTTTTAATTTGCTCATCACCTTCATGTTTTTAGGGCATCTTTACAAGACGCCGCCTTTCTGTATATTTCTTTATTTTTAATTAATTGTATAGCTTTTATAGTGAAATATACATTCAATAATAAATATATATGTATGTTATATATATATATAGTGTGTGTGTGTGTAAAATCATGGACGTTACTTCTGATAATTAAAGTTGACCTAGCATGCACGCATATATATATATGTGTGTGTGTGTGTGTGAATTATGATCATATTTTATGAGTGGGAAAGATTGTGTGAGTACGAGTTTTTGCCATTTCCAATATGAACATGATCATATATATATATATATATATATATATGTATGTATATATGTATGTATATATAAATATGTATGTATGTATGTATACTCTCTTCAATTCTAATTTCAGTGTGCAATAATCCAAAAAAGATCTTTGATAATGATCATATAATATTGGTACAGGGTAGAAAATAGGAGTTATACATATATGTGTATATGTAAATGTATAATGACTTGATATTTCTACTCGATCAACCCCTTAGGCCTTAGCTACACCTGTTTTGACTGTAAAGGTGCCTTCATAATTTATTGAATATATATAATGCTTTATAAGAATACCTTATTTCCCTTATTTAATTTACATTTATGCACGAGCATGACATACATCTCAAGCTGTTATCATTATCGAATCTTCTCATGTCTCAATATGATGATGACGATATGTGTGTGTCTGATTGTGATGATTTTATGAGGCACGATACTATTAAATTGGACTGTACATGTATTCATGATTAATTTGATCGTACTTTTGTTCATATATAATATACGAAAGGATTGTGAAAAACATTTTTTGAATGGTAGCACTTTAACTTAACACGATGATGCCCTATATATTTTTCAGTATATCACTTTGCTCTTATGTTTCAAGGATTAATTCCAGTCGTATATCATATGTTATAAAGATGTGCATAACACATCCATTCTAAAATGAAGACAAAAATAGAGAGGAAAGGTACATCGTCACAATCGTTATTCCTAATTATAATACATCCACATGTCATTTTCACTTGCAGACGGTTATTTACGTGAATTGGTCATTATAAATAAGATTAGTACTAGTAATTTCTAACGTGCAATTATTAGTTAAGAGCTCAAATGAAAAAAATAAAATTCCAATCGTGTATCACGGATCTCAATGTTGACAAAATTTTCAGGACTAAAATTATTATACTAAAATCGGAAAATAATTAAAAATATATATCGGTCTTCTATTTTATGAAGAAATGATTTAGCAATCATATTTTCCACATGTACATTTGATGCTCTCAACGCCGATTGCTTTCGGCTTTCCGCATGTACATCTTTCTGTTTAATTTAATAGGTTAGCTTGGTAGGCCCACTTCAATAATTCACATATCTTAATCATTGTGCTTGATGTATTAATTCAATCGAATCTACATATTTTATCAACCCCACAGCCTGAAATAAAGTTAATTTGAATTTTGTATCATATTGTAAAATCTTTATAAATGCACATTCGAACTTCTAGATTTTATTAATTTAGAGATAAATTAATGATTTATTAATTTTAAAGTGTTCACTTAATTTCAAGAAATTATAATTTAAGATCCAAGTTATAATGTGTAAAGAAACGCTGTATAATATTTTTAATGTAACTAAATTAAATAGATCAGACACCCACATCACCACAAGATTAGGGAAATGATCTAAACACAAAAACTAATAAAAAGGACAAGAACAAAATAATGTACATATTTCCTTGACGAGTAACTCTAAATTACGAATAAAATGTATAAATGAAAAGGAGCATAACCACAGAGATAGCTTGAAGTCAATCCGCATTCATATCTAGGGACAGGGAGTACTATCTTATTTTGCAGTCCTTGACAAGGTACATATAGAGAAGCAACTAGGCGCTTCTTAACTTATACACATCAAGCATTGAATAAGGCAAATAGCACATGCTTCACTGCAGTCACTCCAGTACATCAAAGAATATATTTTTTCTAATAAATTTTAGGAATATTTCCCCTACTAAGTAATTGCAGATACAGGGATAATCAGGTAAGGATAATAGGCGCATGCTTAACTTTTGCGATCAAAACTTTTCCAAAGCTCTATGGTAAATATTAAAATGCTGAATCGCTGCCGCTCTTAGACTTCCCAAGCATGATGTCTTTAGCTTCATTGATCTTGGAAGCAAGGTAATGGCTACCACCTGCATCAGGATGATTTGCTACCATCACCTTCCTATGTGCTTCCCTTATCTTATCAGGCGGTGTGCTCTCCCTATTCAGTAAAATTAGTCAATACCTGGTGCTCTTAGCTCTTACACATTAATTCAATTAGGTATATGTAATGTAAACAGAAAATAAACAGAAAGATAGACATAAGCCTTGCACGATACATTATGCATTCAATTATTTCAACTAGCAACCATTATCAAATATATGCGTATAAAATACAGACACACGTGTGGGCATGTATATACTATATATAAAGAATTTGAAAACGGTATTAGATATAAAAAAAGAAGTGAGAAGTTATAGAAAGAATTTGAAAACAGTATTATATATATATATATAGCGCATTTGATTTGGAAACCATACGAGATCAGAAAGCCAATAACAAAAGAAAAAAAAAGTGAGAAGTTATAGGATTAGGAACAAGTGCATGGCTTAGTTTTCTTTCAAAGTGCATAAAACATTGAGGACATATTCATATTCACCAATTAATGAATACACAAAATCACATGCTTAACGCAGCTAACTCAAATAACAAGAAACAGATTCATAAAAAACAAAGCTCAGTCTCAAAGTCTACAGATACAAGTCAAGAAAAGATAAGAAAGTATAAATGGCTTGTTTTAACCTGGTTACAAGTTACAACTGGTACCATTCTTTCCATAGTACTTGCATATGAAGAAGAGAATTTAGAAAGGAAATAAATGGTTTCAAAATAGTAATGTTCTTATGTAAGTTCTAAAAGCCAACACATTAAATAAGCCAACATCAAACATTACAGCTTGCATTCTCTTGGCTTGTTAATGATCAACTAGAGCTAGTTTTCATGATAAAATAAAGAACACGAGAGCAAAATAGATAGATCCTACCAATTTACAGTCCTTCCTATAAAAAGAGTGAAAATGAAGTTCATCAAATAAGTACAAACTGAAGTGGAGGTACATAATATTTTATTCTCTGAAAAGAAAGTTTAGACTTACCTGACTCCAAGAATAAGTGATGCTTCCCTTCGAGTCATTTTTGGTTGGAAACCTCCCTCGTAAAATTTCCGCATTCTGGCAGTTGGTGGTCTTGCCTTGAATGCTTGCCATGCCTGAATGCTATATCTACCAGCTAGAGCAGCAGCAGCAACAGCTAGTCCGGCTGCAAGAGGTGTACCCTGTTGAAGTCATGAGGTTTCAGTAGCCAATTGGGTTGGGTAATAGATATATAACAAGCATCAATAATGAGTAATTACGAATTTTTACCATCAACAATATCGGATAAAACAAGTAATGGCATAGTGCTATTGATGGTAATACATTAAAAGGATAAACTTCTCACAGATTGAATGGATGTAGGAGTAATAATTTTGGACAATCTGGGCTTAACTTTATCAGGGACAAAGCTTACTAAAGCAGGACAAAAGAAACTGAGGCTTCACAATACATCAAAACAGGAATTTGAACCAATCTCTACATCATCATTTAAGAAGGGGACACTTGGTTTCAAGATTACATCATAATAAGAATAGCAGTTCATGTAACCAACTTCCTGCACACAAAGATAAACAGCGAACACCTCAAGCGAATCCCCCGGCTATAACACTACATATACATATCACCAAAAGGCAAACAAACAGCACCGCTAAATATTACCTTTCTTTAGCTAATCATCTAAATATCACAGCCTTCTAGAAACCCTAAACATTATCCCTTACATTTATAATCATCCAGAGTATATATGTGCATATGATAAAGAATACAGCTTATAATAGCGAGCCAACAATTAATAACGGACCTTTTGTTCAATTTTAGGGAGAAAGACGAACTAAATTTCAATTTAGCACCTAAATCCATTCATCAGTGGAAAACCAAATAAAGAGCTAATTATTAAAAACAAGGATTCATTTACGAAAGCAAGATTAAAAAAGAAGAAGAAGAAGAAGAAGAAGAAGAAGCACATGTTTGCACCCAAAAGGTGAAATTTTCGAAGAAAACCGGCCGACTTTCTCAATTGACGTTCTTTGGACCTAAAAATATAATGAAATAAGAGGATTGGAGCGCTCACCATTTCCGACTTCAAAAAGATCTCAGAGATGAAAACTATGCCAATTCAACATTCAAAAATGTAAATTTCCGATTGAAAACTGGTAGTGGAATAATTAGGGTTTTTATGTTAGGAAATGCTAATTAGGTCGTTGAGGTGTCTGGTCTCTGGTCAGTGGTAGTAAATGTCATTGATCGAAATGCCGACTTTGTGAAGTCGGGAATAAATGAAAAATACTCCCTCTGTCCCACTAAATTAGACCCATTTGTATTAAAATAATACACTCATCTACTTTACAAATGGGTCTAATTTAGTGGGACGGAGGGAGTAGTAACTTGCGCGTTTAAATTCACACTAGTTTAAAGAAGAAAAGTTATTGAATGATTTTTAAATAAATTAAATATATTACTAAATTGCATTATTTATAATTGAATATTTCATCCGTTGACTAAACATGTTCTCATTTTGACAGATATAGATTTTAATGTAATTTTTCTGAATTTAATGATAATATGTAATAAGTGCAATATGGATCTCACTTGATATAATTTTTTAAATTTATGTTATGTATAGTTAGTAGAGTTTGGGTCTCACTTACACTATATTTGGTATCATGACACTATACTCATCTCAAGATAATTGCTCTATAATTGTGATAACTATAGAGCAATTATCTTGAGATAAGTATCGTATCATAAATACCAAACATAACCTTAATGTATTGTTTTAAACTGAGATGTGTGCAGTGAGTGTGATGAGTCACTTACTGTAAATGAAAATTTTAAAGTGGAATTTTTTTTTGTGAAAGTACCAAAATGGTAAAATGAGAAAAAATTTTGTGTATAGGAGTATGTACTATGAGTGATTATAAATTTAAATCATTCAATAATACTAGTATAATAATTATTAAAAATAAAAATGTGCAAAATTCTTGTTGAAAGTATAAAAATGTTCAAATTTTTCGTATGGAGTATTATTTAATAAAATTATTTCACGTGAGATGCACGTGACTTAGCAGATGCTCAAAATAAAAATCTCCCTCATTCAATCTCTTCATAAAATATCACCAAAATATTTTTCTTAGTTGCTCATGTGAATGATTAAGATGATACAAGAAGGGGAAAAAGGATTCTTAACACAGAGAAAGATACTTCATCACACGAAAATTCGGAGATGAAGTGAAAGGTGCAGTTCACTATGTTTGGCGATACTTTGTTGTACTTATGCACGGATATTTTTGATTCCCACACTAAATCTTTCTCCAAATGGCGACTTATTCACCGTTACCACAAATCCTTTTCTTGCACTGATATGTGACATGAGGACATACTCATTGATACATAAGACATAATGTGAACATTCTGTAGTGTTATTCTGTACATTTACTAATTTCACCCAAATTTCACTAATGCCTATGCCCAATATTTCAAACCCTCTCATCTTTCCAACCCTTCGAGCGAGGCAATGCAGAGCATGAGAGCACAATCACAATACTATACAACGTTGTGAATACAGCTAATGAAAGAATGGCACCTGCCATTTTACGGGGGGATATTAACGAGCAGGTAAGGATGGTGAACTATGATGAATATACCTGCAAAACAAATGAGCGGAAGTGTTTTACAAATCCAGAGAGAAATTTCAGTTTATTGAATGTGCTAAAAGAAATCAGACCTTACAAGCAACTGCAATATCAAGTAAAGGCAAAAATCCTATCGTCGATTTCTGATCGGCAGATAGGACACTCTGAACATGCAAGGGAACACGACTTGCATACTGAAACAGTGAGCCACAACGTCAGTAGTGTTTGGCATGTGAATTCCAAGATAATGTAAAATTTTCGAACTTACAGCAAAAATGACGACATGGGAGGAGCATGGCTGCGCTTGGCGACTCAAAACAAACTTTGCAAACATGAGAGTTTGCATCACCATTAACGTTGTACCTCATTTCCTTCTCCTTTATCTCCTGCATTCGAGCCTGAAGACATACATGCAGGGAAAGAATAAAGACAATTGAGTTGTTTAACAAGAACATGCAATTAGCCACAACGATTATTGCACCCTTCGTGTAATTTTCTCACACTTTCCTAGTTGCATCAATGATTATCATTAACTAGATTATTCAAATTTTTATTTATAAGAAACTTCAGCAGTACTTTCTAGTGCCCATGAACGTGTACAAAACCTACCAAAAATAGTTTCAGTTTCAGAGAATTCAAATTACTTTCACAAAGAGAAGAAAAGCCTTCAAGAGCATATTTTGCGGAAAAAAATGAGAACTATTTAGAAGTAAGAAATAACAGTAATTGACCTTCAAACGGACAACGAGAGGTTCTTCTTTGGGAACATCTAGTTTTGGTATTGCATTATCAGAAGATTCCTTGTTTTGTGTTGGATCATTGTCAACAGTGCCAATTTTTGAAACACTAATTTGATCCTTGTCCTCATGTTGTCTCTCACTTGTCTTCTGCTCTTGCACAACATTTCCCTCTTTCTTTAGTTGAGCAACAACCACCCACATGTTTGCCAGATCATTCTCTAGTGCTGCCTCTTTCTTCTTTGCCTCTTCGAACTTTTTCCGATACTCAGCCTCAAGACCTTCCTTCTCAGCCAAGGCAGCCTCGAGAATCGTCTCTCGTTGTTTCCTTGCGTGCAATTCCAACTTCAGATCATCAGGATCAGGACTCCACAAATCAAAGTCGTCATAAACCATTCCAGAACCATCATTTGATCTGCTGGAAGCGCGGCCTCTTCGACCAGTCCTTTGTGTATCATTGTGCTTACGGTTACCACCATTACCTGAGCTTCTAGAACTTAATTCAAGAGCAGCTAATAGTTCTTTTTCCAACTTGGCATTTTGAAGAGAAAGCTTAGAAACTTCGCCAGCTAAGTTTTTTAGCTCAACTGCTGCTGCAGATGCTAGTTCTTTAGCATAAGAAGCTTCTTCAGATAATTTCTGATTCTGTACACGTAACACACTATTTTCCTCCAACGTTTGAACATGCTCTAGCTTTAGTTTCTCATTTTCAAGTTCCTGTTTTAAATAGCAAAAGCATCAGTCAAACACACAAGTAGAACATGGTGTCAGCAAAAATAGCAAGCCACAATTATATTCACAAATAACATCTAGCAACTATATATCTAAAGAACCCTTGTAAAGGTCCAGAATCCACTCCAAAAGATCTGAGCGTGTTGAAAAAGATAAAATACATCATGATTGCAACAAGTGAACTGGGAGGCATCTCACCTGTGATTGTATTTTCTTTCTCAACTCATCTGCACATTCATCAGATACACATATTTCAGATGCAGGTGTCTTCATGTCAGAAGATACTGAAGCAAAGTTTCGCTCCAGAAGAAGAATTTTCTCTTGCAGTTCCTTGTTCTCAGCACACTGGTAGCATGTAAAGCACATGCACATTATAAAACAGGATGATGACTTGACTCACAGAGGCAGATTAAACTAGTAAAAATAACTTCTAACAAAATGTTAACCTTGTTGTGCAGCTGCTCTTGAAGAACACGGTTATCTGCTGATTTAATCTACATTACAAGATCATAAGTTTTTAAAAGTCCACTAACTATTCTCAAAAAGCAAAAGACAGATATTTAATTGGAAGACCGAAGAAAGAACGATGATATATTGACATTTCATGGATTATACAAAACATGAAGCAGGGGGGAGAAGGCAAAATAAATAAATAAGACCTCAAGCTCAAAACCCTTTTCACTGCACTGTGCCATCAATTTCATGATCGTCTGCCACATGAAAAAAGCAAAACAAAAAACTGTCAGGTAGTACCAGGGGGGCTCATGTTTAATTGTATAAAAGAAAGGACTAGCAACTGCTGCGAGATATGATGATTAAAAAATTACCTGCTGCATTTCAACCATGGACACATTACCAACTGAAGCTTCACTAGTCTCAACTATCTGTTGTTCTAGAGCTCTCATCTGTTTTCTCTTTTCTTGGATTTCACTCTCCAAGCTTTCAATCTGATGAAATTTTTTATTAGAGTTCAGAATCATCATTCATGTTGCAAGTACAGGGCACATATAGCATAAGTACTTCAAATATCATAGAGGACCACATCTGCAACTTGCTTGTTACCTGTAAGAGTTGTGCCCTATCATCACAGATGAGTTCTTAGAAGCATAAGCTTTTCATGTTTAAAACTTTACAAAATAGCACTCAATATATAAGTAGTTTCCTGCTAGTACTGTCTCATGTTGCACATTATCAGCATCATAAGAAACAAATTTTTTTACAAACAGCACATGAAGTGCGGAGAGCTACAAGGACGGTTCTTAATCTAGAAAAAAATGCTACAGGAAAGTGGAAACAATACATCGTTAATAGGAATTCCAAGTTGATCGTAGAGTAATTAAATAGACATTACATATGGTAGTTTTAAAGAATATTGAGGAAATACCTGATCTTTTGAACTATTGGGATCATTTACAGATTGTCCCATCAGACGCTTTAGGGTACTTGTCCCTAATGCAATCTCTTCTGCAAGCATCTTAACTTGCTCAGCAAGGAGATCCATCACATCCGATGATGTACCATCCTGCATTAATAAATATATAACAACATGGCTATGAGAAATATGCAAACTTGAAAACATTATCAATATCAAGATCTTAAGGTCTAAAGATAAAAGATTTCAAATAAATTAACTCACAACTTTAAAGCAAACATAAGATCACCAAATTCAATTGGGATAACAAAGCAAATGGATCAAAGGACAAAAGTTGAAAACATACCATAGTTAGTTTTGACATAGAGGAAAATCCACTAATTAGGTCACCCGATTGAGTTATTTCAGATGTAGTACTGCCAGCTTGCGATAGATCCTCATTCCACTTGGCGGATGATCTTCTGTGCTTCAAAATATACGCATCTGAAGAGGTAGTTAAAGCAGAGGATGGAGAATCTTTTTGGATCTCATTGTACAATTTCATTGAACCAGTATGCATCGAATCCAACTTCTGTTATAGAAACACAAGAAATTTTTTGAGTGGGTGCTGGTTTCAGTTAGGTGCATACTAAAGCTCATACTAATGATCTACAACAAGAAAAGAGAATTTAAAGAGCATCAATCATGAAACTAGTTTTTAAAACAGTGAGTGAAATACGCTATGATCTGCCAAATGTTATACTGGTCTTGACAGTTTTAATGCAATCACAGAATTTAGAGATAATTAGTGAATAGTATAATATAATTATGAAAAGGGCCTAGTAACTAATTTAAGATTTAGTATTTGGAAAAGAAAGGCAAATTTTAAGGAACTGACAGCAACCATTAAGGCAACAAATAGAGTGAGGAACATTTTCTTAAACATGCCCAGTAAGATACATAAATGAGAATAAACAACGTACTTCTTCCTCAGCAGCAGAATGAGTCATGTGCTGAGAAGGGATGTCATTCATGTATCCTGGTATTGCATTTTTAGAGGAGACAAGTATGAGTTTTGTTAGCCTTTGAATTCTACTCATGAGAGCAGCCTTGGCTTCTTCTTCCTCCTCTAGTCTTGACTGCATTTTATATTGCCCTTCTTCTAACTGTACATAAACATATGTGGTAGAAATAACTCAATAAGACAACAGTTCATCCTATTCTGCCACATAGAATACTTTGGCAAGCATTCAACAGCCTGAGTATTTTCCAAATAACAGCCAAATGTACCTGTTGCTTTAAAACAATAATATCTTCATGGCTAACACCAGCAAGCACCCCTCTCTTAAGTAGATCAAGTTCTTCTTTCAGAGATGATATTTCTTTTTGATACTTCTTAATCAACGATTTTTCATCAATAATCTGAAATTGAAAAAAAAAAGTTAACACTGAGGCAAATGACCATTCTAAATATGAATATAACTCCAAAGCATACATGTATACAGACTCACCTTATTACGTGAGGCGTGGATTTCAACACGTTTTGCCCTGCTGGCAAATTTTAATGTGTTATGGGTCTCCTCCAAATTGCTTGATGCTGGAGTGATCGTGCAAATAAGCTGAGGAAATAAAGTATCATAATTTAGAACTAAGCATTTCAACCATAATAAATTCCAATATTTTGATCTACAAATTAAAGATACACCGTGCTCACCGAAACATGCCCATGCCCACTTAGTGAGGATTGCAGAAGGCGTGTGAGCTTTGAATCCCGATAAGGAACATGGGATGCCTTTCCTTCACTTAGTTTTCCAATTACCTTAACATTGCATAAAATTCAGATCAATGGAAAGGCACATAGCAAAAACAATTTTGAGATTTCAGAGAAAACACTTGATGCTAATGCAATTTTAAATAAGAACTGAACTATATGAGTGTATGACATGGTAATTAAACAAGAAAAAGGGTGACCTTACAAAATTGCAAGTAGATGAATTAACAGCCAACAGATATTTATGTCCAGCATAAGAAAGTAAGTTCTGATACTCACAGTTCCAAGAGTTAAAAGACTTTTATTGATGTACGATCCTTCCTTTCTCCTTAACCCGGTTGTTTCAGTTTTTGAACTTTCAGATCCCGCTAAATCAATTAAATTCTGCATTAAAAAGGGCGTAGGGGTAGATCTTTGTTAAAGCCTGTAATGCTTTTGAAACTAATAAAATTCTGTGTGGAGAGAATTTCGACATGTTATAATATTGATATAAGTACGGCAAAATGTGAGTGAAGAATATGCATACCAACTGTGAGAAAATAACTCCATCATAATCATCTCCATGTGCACTGCTCTCGATCATCTGGAACATTATGAATGAAAGAAATTGGGGCGCATATTGTTTAAGTTAAATGTTATAAGAGTAGAAGGCAGAGCAATAACAAGAGACATCAGTGCATCAGCATTAGTAGAATCAACTGGAGAAGAATGACATTTAATCAATAAGAACAAAGGTTAAAAAGGATCATTTAAGAATTTCAAAACATAAAAGCACATTTTATGTGCAATCAATTAAGATTAAGATATATTGATGAAATTAAATAGTTATAAGACAGTCAACATCACATTTATTTCCGATTCCAATTCCCTTAATTTATTTTTCACTCATTCTCCTAATAGTTGCATTAGCAGTTACAGTACTCCTCAATTTCTCTCATAAGATTACTACCTTAAAATGAACTTGGCTTATTTGTTGATGAAAATAATATATTACAGTCACATGCCATTTAGTTGCCAGTTGCCCTAATGGTCCTATGCTCTTAAGGAAAATAAGTTCCGTTTCACCTCAGGGAAAGCAAGATTAAGTCTCGAATACTCTCTGGGTAGATTAAATAAGTAGATATAGTAACTGATAAATGAAACCAAGCTTCAGTGAAACAAAAGTTAAAATGCTAACAATGCATTATGATACTTTACAAAGAACTAATCCTAACAAGATATGTACCAATGTGAATATAGTATGGCTACGGCTGCTAAAGAGGTTGAAATTGTTTGATCCAACATGGCGATGCTCTGCAATTGTAATAAGAGTAGAAAAGTACGTTGCCATCAGATTGAAATGTAATATTTCATATCAAACTTCATTAATTGTATGAAGAAATCACCATATGATGGAATATGCATAAAAAAGGGTGTGGGGCAAACAAACACGCTAAAATATAACCTTCTCCTGCCGCAATAAATGAAAGGACGTGCCCAGGGGACAAAACAACTTCTTCCTTTATCCCTTCAACATAAGTTCCCTGCACAAATTTAGAGAGATGGAATTACATGAGCACAACATGAAATCAGGCATAATTGAAAAGCAAAACAATATTGCACATATTTTTGCATGTAAACCTGTGCATCTTCTCTCACGCGCAAATTTTGGCCAGTGGGGTCCAGCAAGTCATTAATCACCTGATAGCAAAGTTATGGAGAAATATGAGTTAGCAGTAGAATGGGATTGCGTATGTTAAAAATTAGTGAAGGGATAAACTACTAGCAAAAATACATGAATATTTGGAAAAAGGTAGTAAACTCGGGAAAATGTAATTTGCTCACTTGTTGATATGATATTCTCTACAGTATTACTAACCTCATTGTAAATTTCAAGATAAGACACTCGGAGTAGGAATTCACGACCGGGAGTCTGAAAGGAAATTACTGTTACTCGTTATATATAATATAATTATCCAAGTCCAACTCCAACTAGAGAAGCAAATAAAATTAAAAAACGCAATACAGGCGAAGATGAAATAAAATATTTGTATTTAAATTGTTCACGCAACCACAAAATGGTTAAGGCAAACTTACATCTTGGATCATGCTGAAGACATCCTTTATAGCCAATGGTATGATCCCTGGAGAATTTAGATCTCCCTGACAAGAAATGTGAAGAAAAATCATGAGATACCTACTGTTCCTCAAATTTGTTTCATTATTTCATCGATAGTAGTGATTTCATTGGCCTACCAAATATAAGCAAACAGAACAAAACAGCAGCAGAACAAGCAATTACACTAAAGATCTGGTAATTACAAATATCCCATGCTTGGGGCCAAAATGGGTATATAAATTTGGATATTGTCTATATTAAATTATTAATGTGATTTGAATCAACAAGATAAACCAAAGCATCAACAAGTTATTCTCCAGCTTCGGATAAATATACCTAATAATAATGAACTAACTCATCCGTAGGGAATCTAACCAAACATCTATTTTCTGCATATGCAGTTGAAATATGTATCATTTATTCACATGATAAAGAAGTCGATGGGGAGATTAACATGTTTACCAGGCTAACTACCAACTTCAGATGTAGTAATATTTTATGATTTGGTTCTGCCATGTGAAATTAATTGGATGAAAAATGAAGGCAGTTCTAACTTACATGCATAGTGTGTGTCTTCCCACTACTGGTAACACCATAAGCAAATACAGTTCCTGCATTTGGAATTGGTCAGTGCGGATTTGAAAACATTTATGCACATAATTAATCAAGTGATCTGGCCCAACGAGCCAAGCACAACTGGCTAGCAACACTTGTCCATTAACATTCTGGCCTTAATATGTGACCCTCAAAAAGTTCAAATGTAAGCAAGTTTTGCATACCATTTACACCTTCCATTGCAGCCTTAACGACAGGTCGAGCAGCTACCTCATACACTTCAACAGTATTTGTATTAGGCCCAAAAACTCTATCTGTTAAGGAAACAAATATGCAAATGGCAATACATTATAATTAGAGAATTTCATCCAAATAAAAGTCCATTCCGAAATTACCAAATCAATGTATGGCAGTGACAAACATGTGTTAATCTTTTTTATTCCAAAACCTAAATATATAGAATTTCTACCAAATACCAATTTATCATTTCAGATCATTTCAATATGACATTTATTGCAGTTCAGTATTAAGAATGCAAAATCCAGAAAACAGTGACGCTATAACTCCAAATGAAATAATATGGGCGGGGTTAAAGGCAAACGAAGTTTACCAAACGCATATGCGGTCACTGGATTATACTCATTCCGCACAATTTTCTCACCATCTGCGTACCATGCAATCTCATCTCCCTTCTGATATTCCCTTTCACTGTATCAACATGGCAGAACAACATTAATAAAAGTAAATTGACTATGTGGTGTGCGTGTGTTTAATTTGAGCACTCATTTAAAAAAAATGATTTAAATTCCTCCAATTCCTAAGCGGATAACCAGAACCAAACCTTGCCCCAAATTGAGAGAATTACAAATTCATCAAAAGATATAAGCATAAACTCAAATACCTCAGAGGCCGAAATCTAATTGTCACTGAAATGCTATCCCCCGATCTCGAAGCACTTTTCATTGGCTCTCCAAGCTCCTCCATCGACGGATAACTCACCGGCGTCCGGCTTCGAGAATAGTTGCCACCATTGCGGTTCGACGGCGTGGATCTAGAGCCGTATCCTGCGCTACCACCGGCGCCGTGGAAAGATGTTGACGAAGAGGAACTTGAACGCGGAATTAAACGACCGGTCATCATCGACGACGATGACGACGTAGATGAATACGGAGTAGACGGTTTCCGATTACCAAAAGGCGAGCTACTTCTTCCTCTCGAAGACGAAGCCGCCATTTTACCAAACGCAACAAATTGAACAATAACTCAAAGTCTACAGCTGTAAATAATTACTCAGTTTGCTCAGTCAATGCTATGCAAGTGTAGACATTGGAAATTAGGGGGAAATCAATAGCAAAACATAATGTGTCAGAAATCACATGTCTAGAATCAGTAAAGTGAATAAGATTGCTCTAATTTTGAATTTCGTAGACGCTTTTTCAGCAGAATGCTCCGTGCTACAAAAGCTTCGGCGAGAACAGTATGCAAGTATTCGCTCAAGCACACATGCGTGCCTATGTGCAGATGAAGGATGAGCGATCGAACTCCTTGTTTCTTCTTCTTTAAGACAAAGAGTTGCAGAGTAGAGAGAGTACTGAGTGAAGATGAGAGGTGGACTCGCGAGGAGTGAAAACGACGGGAGGTAAAAATACTACTGGTATCTGTTTTCTTCTGTACTTCTTTCGAATTTGAACGCCTTCCATTAAAATATGAAAATTTTTGGTTGGAAATGTATAGATATATATTTTTTGAAAATTTACAAACTTAACGATATTGTCAGGGAAGTTTTTTGGGTGCCAGAGCAGAGTACTAACCAAACAGCAGACCGTCCAATTCTGTTATTAAATGCAGTGCTGGTCACTCACTGATGGGAGACTCTAAAGCGGTATCTTTCTCTTCTTTTTATTTTCTACAAACCCCTCCCCCAATATCTATTTCTACTTTTCTTTTTTCGATATACTATAATAAATTTGCGTCTATTTTTATTGTTTTTCCACGTTCTCAAATTTGTGTCTATTTTATTTTTGGACACCACTCCACTAATGTGGATTTACTTTTACTCACAAGTCACAACTACTTCCATTTTAATCCACTCACAATAAACAATACTACAATATAATTATATGTTAGACTCGCATAATTTGTGGATGGTGCAGACAGCAGTTGACGATATTGCCCTTTTCAGTATTGCCGGTTTTATTATTTGAGACGGAGCAAAAATGGTATTTCATCCTACAATTAATATTTCTAGTATTTTATTTTTAATTGAAAAGTAGTAGTAATCAAATAAATATCGCCTTTTATCTTGCAACTTCTATAACACATCTCCCCGGAGTAAATTTCGGAAAGTTTATGCACGTTGTCTCTGTACTCTTTCCTATTTTATAATCAAGCAAACTAGATTGTTTACAACTTTACAGTTTGTTTTTGCTGTAAATTGTAATTATTGTAATATAACAGTATTATGAAAAGTAAGTGAGAGGGTAATATGTGGCATAAGTCAAATGAGGATGGAGATTATAAAGTTTGTTAAGATATATATAATCGCCACAATCCAGTGTATATGTCGAATATATAGTTACAAATACAAAGTATCTATTTCGTCAGACAAAAGTTGAGTTAAACAATAAAATCATTTATCGGTTTTATGTGAAAAAAAAAAAAAAAAAAAGACATGGCAAAATAAAGCGTACATAATTTGGTTTGAACCGTGTGGAGAAGAAGGCTTGGATTAAATGTTATTACGTGTTTTTTTTTTAAGTTGAATTTTTAAGAGTTAGTTTATATGTACCAAACAACATTTTACATTTAGGACATGAATGGTTGGCAGAAAACATGGTCTTGTAAAATAATTCAATTCCTTATTTGCATAATCTCATGTCTATTACAATTTTAACTGTTTTTGAAAATTAATCAGATATAATTACAGAATCACTAATAATAATTTGGTAATCTAAACAATTGTAAAATTATATTGTAATTGACAAATTTGTGGTTTGCTATAGTAGATAACCCTTAATTGGAGTATTTTACCATGTATTTTTAGAATAGATATTATTCTTTAATTATTTCCTTATTCACATTGTAATATCTATTGTTTATTTCATCGAAATCCTAAAAGATTTAAATCTTCTCATAACCCTGTCATATTAACAAAATCATTTAACTAACACAAGACAATGTTGGGGGTTGTCAAATGTGGAGTGTCATTAGGGGTTAGCAGTGGGTCGGATCCGGACTCGATCCGTTAGGATCGAAGACCCGAAATTTTTTTAAAAGGTGGACCGATTCGGACCGAAAAAATCCTTTGGACCGACCTCGGAAAAAAAATTAATAAAAAAAATTATTTCATGTTATATATATTACTTTTTTAATGTTAATCAATAATTTTTGAAAAAAAAATCACATAATTAAACATATTTTACTATTAAATATTCTCAATTTACAATAAAAATATGAACCAAAAATCAATTTATCACATAATAATTTATTAATTCAATCTCAAATTCATAAATAAAAATAAGTGTGAAAATATTTTATATATTTCTTATTAAATATATATAAAAATATTACATATATTTATTATTAAAAATAAAAAAAAATATTTTTTATTTGTATGGGTCGGTTCTGGGTCTAACAGGTCTAGACCCGGACCGAACCGTTACTTCACCGGTCCTAAAAGAAGACCCAATCCGGACCGTTCTAATAGATGGATCGTCCAGACCCGGACCAAACCCACTGGTCCGAATCGATTTTACGGGTCCGATTTGAGTTTGCTCGCCCCAAAGTGTCATGTTTCTTTTTCACTATAAGAAAAGGAAAAAAAGGTTTTATTCTTTGATTGTAAATTACATATGCTATAAAATACCCAACAAAAGCACATTTAACTAAAGGTAAATATTGGGCCAAAAAGGTGGATGTATTTATGAGTTCTTTATTGGCATGTCGGATGCTGGGCTTTCATCAACTAATCAAAACTTTACCCTACCTAAACCAAAATTAAATAAAATTAGGCACCTAAATTCACCGCTCACTTTCGAAGCAGTAATATTTGGTGTTCTAACATGAACACTTAAGTCTCACGCATAAGGTGGAAAGAATCCATTGACCTAAGCATAGTTTTATTCACTTTTACAGAGCTCTTGCATTTATCACTAATAGGAGTCTTTTCGTTTTTTAAAAAATGTGCTCCCTCCGTCCCGGTTAAGATGATGCATTACTTTTGGTCGCAAGATTCTAAGAGAACTGAAAAATAGTGATATAAATATATATTATTTAAATTTATGTGCGTAAAAAAGTGTACAAAATAGGAAATGTCTCAACTTAGGTGGGACAGCTAAAAAAAATAAATACGCCTCATCTTACTTGAGACGGAGGGAGTATATATTCGAGCTTATCGCGACATGTTAGGCTGATAAGTAATAAATTTATAATAACATATTATTATTTTATTTTTATGACTATTTTTATTAGCTAAAGATTGTTTTAATATTAAATAAAAATAAGTAAATATAAAATTAAAAATAATATTACTACGTTCTTTCCAAATAGAGGCGTATTCTATTTTGGACATCCTCTCCAAACTCATACATTATGCAAAATGATAATAAAAGTGCCATTAGTAAGCACTAATTGTATTTTTATTTTTATTTACTTTAATTTACTACAATAATTTAAAATTTTATATACCTCTTTTTGGAAAGTACACCAATAATGGTGTAAAAATAGATGAAAACGGATAAGATACGGGCATATAGTGTTTATCACGTATTCTAATTCCTAGCCCCATATATATATTTTTTAATTTGGATTCGGATACGGAAAAGTTGAAGTCGGATACGAATTCTGAATATTCGAGATACGGACACGAGATGGATATGGTACGGATCCGAGCCGAATTCAAATAAATATAATCGGATAATATATTTCATACAAAAACTGTTGACACGACTTTAATAAAAAAAAACCAATACAAATTATAAGGATTGTATCTATTTAAAAAGTTACGATTTGTTAGGATCAAGGGAGTACAAAATAAATTAAATAAAAAGTATCTAACAATAATGATTTGCTTTAACATAAAGTATCAGTCTGTTAACATTTAGCAAGTAAGTAAAAATCAAATTGTTATATATATATAATATAAATAAAATATATTTAAAAAATTTGAATATCCAGATTTGTTATGCGGATAATATACAATAAAATATGAGAAATTTCATATGCGAGTGGATATTATATTAATTCAAATTCAATCCCAAATTCGAATTCGATCGGATACTAATTTTTCATCCTAAATTAGATCTAGATCAGATATGACTTCGTATCCAACATATAATATCCCCTCATTTCACCCCAAATTTTTCATCCTAAATTAGATTTAGGTCAGATATGACTCCGTATCCAACATATAATATCCCCTCATTTCACCCCGTAAAAATGCTATTATGAAATCAGTTGCGGACATAGTCGTCGCAACAACCGTGGATATGAGTAGGGATGACAATTTTCCCCGCGGGTACCCGCCCCTAATGGGTCGGGTATGGGTGCAAAGTGTCGGGGCCGGGGCCGGGGTCGGGTTTGAACATGAAAACTCGAGTCGGGTTCAGGGCGGATACGGGGATATAGATCCCCGCCCCGAACCCGACCCGATTAATTATGCTATATAATATATATTTAATAGTTTTAGGGATTATTTAATATATACATTAATTATGTTAGTTTTTCAAATTAGAATCAAAAGGAATATGAAAAGACGCAGACTCTTCAACTCCTCTGAATGATCATTATTATTCATTAAAACAACAACACAATTAATATAGTTACAATTCTCGAGTTTATGTTTGATATAATTGTGGTTTAAATGAATTGTTTTTTATGTTAAATTTTTTTTTCTTGATGGGGACGGGGACGGGTATGGAATTTTGAAGCGGGTATGGGGATGGGGAAGCAATACCCGACCCCGCCCCGACCCGTTTACATCCCTAGATATGAGAGTGAAGCTGCTGCGTTTTATGCATTTCCTTCAAGTGAGTATAACTTTTTCCATTTATTGATTAATTCTGTAAAATTGTTGTGGGAGACGAGAAGTAAGTTTTTCTAGAGAAGTAATTTATTTTTATATTCACTTACTCAACAATATTCATAGTTTGTGTCACGTGTACCGCTCCTGCCACGCGCCAACAACACTATCAAACCACGTAAGTATGTATTTTTCAACCGGAGGTGATTTTTATTTACACACTAGAGAAATAAAGTTTTGAGGAACTCGTTATCGAACTGATCGCTTCCTATTAATCGATAAAATATATAATTTCGGTAATAGTTTTTAAAAATATAATTTTTCTGATTCATATTTCATGTACGTGATCATATTTTTTATCAAGTTGTTTTATTAAATACATTTACTAACTAAAAGTAGAAATAATTTTATTTTTAAATAAAATAATTAAAATATAAAATATACTACTCATTTAAATATAACTATATTTAATTAGTGGATGGATGGAAAAGTATTTTATTATATAGTGATTTTTCTAACAATAACAAAAGCTAGCTAACATTTTCAGATAGCGTGGCCCTATTGATAGTAAAATAACTGCTTTTAGTGGGATGATAATAATAAAAATCACAGTTGTAAGAAATTTTACGTTTCTTAGGATATTATAAACAGTACATATTTAAAACATATAAAGAAAATTTAATGTGATATTAATTTGATATTACAGCTGACATTTTTTTATAGGCCATGAATTAATTTTCCCACAAATGCACATCAATATTATATAGTTGAACGTGAACAACTCATTTCATAAATGACAAGTTATTGAATATATCGACTCATTATATATTATAAATTTGAACTTTATAAATACATGCATTTTACGATTTTAAAATTGAACTTTGAAATTTTAGATAGTTCATGTCCACAACAAAAATTATAAGATGTAAGATTTTAGAGAATTATTTAGCAAAAAAATCAATTTATCTGGAATACGAAATTATATTATTTAAATATAATTATATATTGTATCCATAAGTAGTCGTTACCATTACTATATAAATTATAATATTTTTTATCATTTTTTTTACATAAATACTTTTTTTATCATTATTATTTACAATAATTCAATTTTTTTTTTATCATATTTCTCTCTTCCTACATAAAGATTAAAACGAATCGGGTTAGACTGGATTTCATATACCCAGACATGGCCTGTCATTTACTGATAGACCAATGGTCTGATTGGCCTATAATTTAACCCAAGCGGAAGCTCGTGTGGGTTAGGCGGGCTTGGGCCGGACCACAAATTTCAATTTATTAATTTTTAATATTTTTAAAAATATATAGTTAATTTATTTCAAATGTAAATATATATTATAACATTCATTATATATTTATTGAATATTAATTGTGTAATTGATATATAATTATATTATTCATAAGTATGAACGATATGATCAAATGATTGACGGATACTCATGACATGCATACGCAAACTCTCTAATTCATAATACATTTGTATGAAAAATATAATTCATATCTCCATCCATTATTCCTACCATCACTTTTACACTACTTTATATATTTTTCTTAATAATTGTGTCCAAAAGTTTTATGACATGTTTATTGAAACGAAATGAGTATTTTTTTGCTGCACATTATTTATAATTAACTTTTATCATTATTCGGTGTATCATCCCCAAACATAGCGACAATGCTTCGTCCTCTCCCCATAATCAAATCCGTTGAAGTAAATAGGGTTCCTTAAATAAAATAGCACCGCGATGACTCTTCCGCCATAACTCTCTCTCTCCCCTCATACATCATGAAGCCTCGTACTTCTACCACAACAAATCTGAACCCTCACGCTCGGGAATACAAACCTATACCACCTGGAGTCACTTACGCCCTACACACTCCGCCACCGTTTTTTCCTAATCAGCCGCCCTACACCGCCTGCCGCCCACCACCATCATACCCTCCTCTCCACCCACCACTTTTACAACATCAAATTCTTCCTTCCCTACAATCAACGACACACAGCACGCAAGTATATTACGATACTACTAAGCCTACCTACTACTATGTCTATCCCAAAAACCAAGCTCCCACAGCTCCACCTCCACCGCCGCCGCCTCACAAGGGTAACCTGGGGAGAGGATCCACGCAGCGGAGAAGAGGGTACGGTAGAGGGAGAGAGAGCGTTCAAACAATCACTAACTTCAACTCTGAAAGGAGGCGCAATATTAGTGACAGCAGTTGCGTGAGACTATCTAAACATCACCAGAATTCCAGACGGGAGACGAAAGAAGACAATGTTAATAAGCACAAAATCATGCCTCTTCAACGCGATGAAGAAAATACCACGATCATGATCAAGAATATCCCTTACGATTGCTCGTATAATCTTCATCCCTTTCCGTTTCTTGTTTATATATGCTTATATTTAATTGCTTTTGTATATTTGATTGTTTTTGCAAGAATAGTGCCTATTTGATACGTATTTATCCCTCTCTCTTTCTAGACGCAAAGAGCTGATAAATGTATTAGATGACTTCTGCTTGCTGGAAAATCAGAAAACCAACGAGGACACAGCAGAAGAAGAAGTCGTCGTTTATGCTTATGACTTTTTATACCTGCCCATTGATTTCAGGTATGTAAAAACCCACTTGCTATTTTATGTTTCAAGAGCTCGGTTTTGTTCTTATATATTTTACTGAAACGGAGAATATTGTTGCTGCTTCGATAATGAAAACAAGGACCAAGAAGAGCAGAGGCTTTGCCTTTGTTAACTTCACTACTTACAAAGCTGCTTGGAAGTTTTTCGACTCTTTTCATCTCAAAAACTGGGAGCGAATAAGATGGTCTAAGAAAATCGAGATTGTCCGCGCCAATATCCAGGTATACACTACATCACAATCGCAATTCAGACACGTATATAGATCCCATTTATAGTAAGAAAAAACATTAATAATGTTAGAAAATGTGGATATATAGGGCAAGCAGGAATTGGTGAAGCACTTTGGGAACTCGTTTTTCGATTGCGGAACGGATGAGTTCTTACCGGCGTGTTTCAGCCCGGCAAGGGATGGGTCGGGTCAGCCTGTGAAGGTGACAGCTGTCGGAAACCGGATACCGGCTGGGAGTAGGGTGTGGCGCTGTAATCATTAGGCGTATCTTCTGCTTCGATATACACTTCTTTACCCTTTTCATGATTTGGTGCACTGCCAAATGATAAGGGGGAAAGGAATGATTTGACTGCTGCTGCACTTTACTTCCTGTTCCATGGTCGCTTCATATTTAGATACCATCGATTTCCTCGTTTGGCGTGTGTTCTTTCTTTCTTGGGTCATCATTGAGAGGGTAAAATTGGATAACATCTTTTCACTGATTTGCCCCTCTCAATGTGTAAAAATACTCTTTCGGTTTTAGCAAATGCTCCGTGATGATGATTTGGAGCCTAGTCATGGCCAGCCCTCTTCAGCAGATTAGGAACGGAATCATCAACATTGGTTAGAGTAGAGCAAACATCGAAAGGTTGTGTCATTTTCCTTTTTCCTTTTCTTCTTCAGTATTTTAGGTATTTGTAAGTGGTAACGCCCATTTTTCCAAATCGAGGTAAGCTCTTACATACCCATATATGATACCCCTATTATTATTAACATCTGGAACTAGGGTTTGCTGTATGTTGAAATCATTTTCAGTGGTCAGTGATATGTTGAAAGGATGGTGGATTTCGGCACCTGCGCTTTATGATATGGCAGGTGATGGGGTCCACCTCTTTTAACATAGGTTAGGGGGTATTGCTATTTGTATGCAAATTAATCTCTCTTTTGTATCTGCTCTGGTAATGTTAGAATATTTTTTTGTCTTGTTTGTTTTTGTTAGCGTTTCTAAAGTTTAACTCTATGTATATTAATGTTGTCCGGCAACTTTGGATGTGAACTGAGTATGTTGTCCCTTTAAACTTACGTAGAATATGAAAAGCTTTTCTTGGAAACCGAGGTTCAGAATCTAGGATCAGTTATCTCAGAATTTCAGCCTTGTGGTTTTGCAAAAGGTGAGCAAAAAAACTAATTAAACACATGTTTACAATATTATTTCACTCAAATGTTACTTTAAATAACTTGGAAATATATTATTGCTAATAAAGTGATTATATATGTACCTGAGCTAAATTGTTAGGGCAGGGTTTAATTTAAGTACTTTTAAAAAAATGTGGCATATTATGATGGAGAGTATTATTTAAGTGGACGCACAATACTAATACTATAAACATGATGCGAAAGGGGCTTAAAACGTAATGTAAGCGACGTAAAGTTGTTAAGCAACGGTATATTTATTTTGAAAAAACTTTTAGCTAGTTTCCATGATTCGAATCCAACACATATAACTCGAGTATTAATCTTACTAATTCTCAAAGTATACATGAACAGAACACACAATAGATTATATTCATGTATTAAAAGTGTCTTGGTTTGACTAAAAAGAGTGAGGTTAATGCCCAAGGCTAAGTTGCGTGTGTTGGCCTAGTGGTAGTGAAGTTAATGTCCAAAGCTAAGGTCTCGGGTTCGAGGTACATGAGAATGAAATAATGATTCTTACCTCGATTCCATTCATATGCTTGTTTAGACATATAATTAAAAATCACCATTACATTTGGAATCACCATTGATCAACTCCATAAATGAATGGTCATTCTACCCCTAACATATGGTATTAGTCATTCCTACCTCTCACATTTTTATTATTTTGACAATATTATATTTATATATATATACACATTAATTATTAATTTGACAAATTTATTCATTAATAAATTTAATTTGTAATTTTTAATTTTCATTATCTCTAGTTTTTTATCTCTCTATTTCTTCACTTTTTCTTATTTATATTTATTTTTAATCGATTTTTTGCAATATAAAAGTAAATGTATAAATTACGTAAATTCTCATATAGTTCTATTATTATATCGTGAACACGCATACTCTATTACAAACACTGTAACATACACACACTCATATAAAAAATACAAAAAATGTAGAGAAAATGATATTGTGTGTGTTAGTGGTCCAATGAAGGACGATGATGATAGTGAACAATATGTGCGTATTTGACATAAGTGTAGTATTTGACATAAATCGATCGTAGTGTGCATATGTGTATATATTGTATGTGAGTGTGGAAATTGTGTTATATATGCTTACATGCGTATTATGCTTGTGCGCATAACGTGAAATTTTTTAAAATATTTTTTTTGTTTTTATAGTTAAAATTAAATCCATAAAAATAAAAAGTAAATTTTATTATAAATATTATTGTAATAAAAATATGAAATTTTTTTGACGATTCCATTCCATCCGTATTTCTTGCACATACCAAGCATAGAAATCAAACATATTTTGTCATTCCTACCTCCATTCCACACACCATTTCATTCCCTCTCTATTCCCTTTCACCTTTCCATTTCACCGTATTAATTAACTCCTTAATAGTTGTACTATATATATATGTTAAGTGATGTACTTGAAACGCCAGGGTTTTTATTATCTGTTTTAACTTTAACGTCTTGCAAAAAAGTGTGTTGTGTGTGCAGTAAATCAATGAAATTAGAGGCAATTAAGGAATATTATGATTTATTAAGTCTAGATATGAGTTGGTAGGTAATTAAGGAGTACTATATAGCCTATTCTTATTCTTCATTTGTATATATTATAAAAAATGTATTTTTTTTTTCTTTTTTAACATGATTCCACTACAATACATAATATTTTAAATATATATTTTCTTTCACTTTCAACTTAAAATATTTTTTTCATTTCTTTTTGCAAAACTGTGTTAATTACTTTTAATTTCACAATACACTTTTTTGCCAGGTAGAGTAAACTATTGATAATCATAATACTTGAAAAACGTATGTACGGAACATGGACGTGTTTTATTCACATGATATTGGAGATCAAATTTTGTTTTAGATAATAACTTTTTATATAAATTAATAAGTGTATTTAATATATTTTGAAAAATATAATTTAAATAGAATAGTTATATCTTGTACTCCCTCTGTCCCAATAAGCTTGGCACAATTCCCTTATTGGGATGTCCCAATAAGCTTGGCACTTTCCTAAAATAGCAAAATTTATCCCTTTAAAAAGGTGTGGACCCTACCACCTTTATCACTCTTACACTACTTTATACACTATCCTTAATAACCGTGCCCAAAAGTTTTGTGCCATGCTTATTGGGACGGAGGGAGTATTTATTTATTATTCTATCATTTTTTTTTCATAGACATTAAATAAGTTATTTTAATAGAAAATAAGCTTTAGTGTTGTTCACTTTGAAAAACAGTATTATAATTTGGGACATATCAAAGAATGAAAGATGAACCGGTGTAGTCTGACAGAGGGTGTAATTAAATACTGCCTTTTTTTTGTTAAAAATGCAAACATTTAAAGTATTTAGGAATTAATTATAAGAAACTTCTTGGAATTTATCAATTTATTGCTTCATTTCTTAGAAATATTTGATTCGAATTTTAAAAAGAACAGTGGACTATACTGTGCGTTAAGAAGACAATTAAATATATATTGAGTTGAGATAGTCATCACATATTTATTTAATTTTATGTGAATAAGTATGAAAAAATAAAATTATTTTATATCGTGATAAAAAAAAATATTTTTATGACAGAAAATATGTGATACTATATGTTTTTATTTTTCGGTAACTTATGAAAATTAAAAAGTGTACCTATTTTTTACTGTTGGTAATGACGTGGACTTGGTGGAAGGAGAATATAGGTAGGGTTTTAGATTTAATCATTGTCGCTTCTTCCGTGTTTGTTCTGTACGCTTTCTTTTTCAGTCTGCGCAGTGAGTAAATACTTGAATTAATCGTCTACTTTATTTAATTTTTCAATTATGATATAGCGAGTGATGATAGATGTGGATTTTACTGTACGTATATTATATATAGTCGTATTGAAAGTTTGAAACATGTTTTATTGATGATCAAATTGAGTTAATTTATTCAAGTTACAGGTATTCGTAAAAGAATAGTAATGTTTTGTTTTTCATACATTTAGTTGTTGTAAGAAAAAGACAAATAAAGAATAAAAATAAAATAAAAACTTTCATATCATCAATGACATGTTTTGATTAGGATAAATCAATGACGAGATAATATCCGCTGCTCATTACTAGATAGCTAATCTCAATGATATCGTCTACTTCAATTCAGGCTTCAGCTAGTGATACAATTTACAAGGAAATCGCTACACCAGATTGTGAAGATTTTAGAATTACTTATCAATTATCATTGAGTTAAAATGATTGAATTTTTTTTTTTATTTGAAATTGTGTTAGTTCGGATTCTTATTATTTTCGCTGGATTATTAGTTATTGAAAGTGTATGTAGAGTTGTCAAAATTTTGAGAATCGAGTTTTCTAAAATTTTATTACTGTTGGGCCTATAAGGTCCAGTTAAGTCCTTTGCGAGTTATTGGATAGTCGGATTTTACTCGCAATTAATAGTATAATTTTTTTTTCTTCTAAATTTAGTAAATATAATAAAATTATAGTTTATAATATTTTGATTAACAAATAAATAAAAATTAATATATTATTTATAACGAGTGTACTTTTTAAGTTTGGTTCGAGTTTGTTTTGGACAGTGATATGGAATAATAACATATCTACTCGTATGTTAATCAGAGACAATCACGCGACAATTAGAGGCGGCCATGTATGATCACGTGGCAAGCAGAGGCGACCACGTGTGATCACGTGGCTAGCAGAGGCGACCACGTGGCCAGTAAAGGCACGTGGATTAGCATCTCTGCAAAAAGGCTATGGAGGAAACGCAAGGCACGCTCCTCTCCTTACGTCACACTTTGTCAAAGTCCGTGCCTGACACATATACTAAATAACTAATTGACAAGTGAATATTTTTGACATAACAGGAGGACCACAATAACATGGATCATTCTTATTGGAGATTATATTAACATAATTATATTTGCATGAGGTATCGGTTACTCATCAAATTACAAATTTATCTTTGGAGAATCATGAATATTATTATAATACCCTTCATTTCTCAAAACTACAAATATTTCATTCATGGTAACAACATTCATTCTCAAAATTTTATTATTTTGTGATATTGCATTAACACACATAATACGATTTTCAATGTTTGTTGGAACGTAGGAGTATCTACTTAGAAAAATCTCAAATATTTTTGGCTGTAAGAGCTTCGCTTGAGGAGTCACGAGACGTGACAACCATAATCATCAGTACATTAATCGAGATGAATGAATTGAAATCTTTTTTGAGCATTCATACATTTTCTTATATTTTATTATGGATTACTTTATAATCCAATAATAAAATTTTCAAACTTCAAATTTTAAAACTCAAATTCTTGTTATTTCGGGTGGGAGGGTTGGGCCAAACTCATTTTGACAATTCTCAATTCTCTATGTATCTCTTGAAAAGAGTTATTATTTATCACATTTATTCCCTAGTTTTTGTCTCTTTTGTTGGTGTATTGTTGCTGTTGCAACCTGTTTTTAATCTTTTATTTTAGTGTGTTTAGTTTCTCATGTTTTGAAGAGATAACAATGTTTTGTATGGATGTTTTAGGGTAAAGAAGGGACAAATCCTGAAAAGTAAATTGCTGACTGGGATGGCTGCAGCAATCTGTCTGCAGAAAGGAGACAATGTGGTCCCCAACTACAAGACAAAGAAATGAAGCTGATTACTAGTCAAAGTTTGGAGGGTAACATGGTCCTTTTGCAAGCTATATCTGGTAACCTAGGAGTGCAAAAAGAGGGAATCAACCGCAATATAGAAGGAGGAGCTGGGAGATACAGGAGAGCAGCGTGGGATATTTTGCAACAGAGAGAAAAAGAGAGAGGAAGAACTGGAGCAGAGCGGTAGCTGTCTTGGAGCTGAGGAATCTTCTTCACAGCAGCAGCAGCTCGGAGGAAGGATTGGGAAATCACCTCCACACTCTTGTTCTACCTTTCTCGATCTTAAAATCTGTAGTAGGATGGTTATGTTGAGGAGAAACACTAGTTTATTTTCTGTTTTTATTTTCAGCATGAACTAGATCTGTAGAGACTTGGGTTTGGGATGAGTTTTGCCTAATGTTATGAGAATCAAGCTATGATTTCTGATGCTCTGAAGTTCCTTTCATTTAACAGCACTTATTCTATCTTTGTTGTATGTTTGGCCAGCATATTATGAGGATTTAGACATTGATAATTCTGGAAAGGTTATTGATGTTGGAAAATGTTAAATGAGCACTAGTTTATTGTATAGGAATATTCATTAATCTGGTGTGGCAATGGTAATTGGTGATGAACTGTTATTTAATTCAATTTAGCTTGATATAGGAATATATGAGCTTCGTTGATTTATTTTAATGCATATGTGTTGAAAAATTCATGTGCTAAATCTGATAATTACGCCACTGTAACTAATTGCTGAAGAAATGTTGTAGCAAAATGTGCGCAATTGTGAACAGGCAGAATGAAATCCGAACCCAAGTCCATTTTAAATCTATTGATTATCTGATTATTTTCATTTGCTTTGGTTTCTGATCTTGTTAATTTTCAGTTTGCAGTATTTAGATGTTTTAATTTTGATCCTTGGTCTTGTTTATTTTTGTTTGCGTTGTTGGAATCAAGTGTAGAACAATCCAAATTAATGATTTAAATTCTTGTCGTTTTATTTATTTTTAGTTGAACGTGTGCAAGTACTGATTTACATTCCCTGTGGATACGAATCTGGAATAATTCCTTATATTACTTGTGATTGCGTGCACTTGCGCAATATAAATTGTGTTTGTCATTTTACACAACAGTATGCATATTGAATATGCTCTATAATTAATCTAAAACATTAAAAATATATGAAATTAAATTTTTTTTGATTTGTTATTTTGGTAAGTTTACAAAACTATTAATTATTCAATTTGTGTACTATTTGGTAGGTGGATTCCTCTATTAATATAAATTGAATGAAATTCAAACTCTACTTGACACGTAATGATCGATCGCCGATTTTCGAAGTGAGATTTGCACGATGATTTGAAAGTAAACGAGACGAGGTTTACGTGGTTCGACTTTTAATGAAGTCTACGTCCACGGAGAGGAGAGCTCTTTTATTATGAATTAGATGAGAGCTGAAATATAGATTACAGAAAGTGATTCTGTCCGTCACTTTAATCTGACTATTATCTCGTATTTATAGATAATAGAGGCGGTTTAGGGCTATTTATAGTAAGTGGGCCGTGCTATTGGGCCGGCCGAGCTGCTCTTGATGGGCCGCGGTGTTGGGCCGCCGAGCTGCTCTTGATGGGCCGCGGTGTTGGGCCGCCGAGCTGCTTCCGGGCATTGGGCCTTATTGATGGGCCACATCCTATCACATCCCCCCCCCCTCGAGAGAAGATCGGAACCGAGGTGGAGATCTTGACGAGGTGAGTGTGTTTGGACGAAGTGAAGATCTGGGCGAGGTGGAGATCTTGCTGTTGCCGAGGTTGAAGTGACTCCGGCTGAAGCCGAGGTAGAAGTAATTCTCGGGCTGTAGCCGAGGTAGAAGTAACTCTCTGGCTGTAGCCGAGGTAGAAGTA
>JAPKLX010000018.1:1133541-1172447 GCA_026898415.1 Leonotis leonurus | reverse complement strand
AGCTGCTTCCGGGCATTGGGCCTTATTGATGGGCCACATCCTATCACGTAACATACATTAAATTATTTATCTATATAAATCGAATGAAATTCAAACCCTTCTCGACATGTAACATACATCAAATTATTTTATCTAAATTATCTTAGTTTCTTTATTATTCGTCATCTTTAATTCTAAAAAAGACCTAAAAATAGAATCAAGTGTGTTCAAAGTTCATAAATACGATTAAAAGAACTAAGTAGTGGGCGTGAAGTTTAGAAAAACGTTTTTGAATTGTATATAACAAAAAATTAGCAAGCAGTCCATTATTGAGTTGGTGCGAAGTGTGAAATGATTATAAATCATTAATTGCGCTGAATATGATTTTAGTCCAATTTCGCCAGCTTTGTTCGTCAAAGAGAACTGAATACAATTCGACATATATATATCGGAGAAAAAAAGGTCTCTTGCTCTTTTGCTTTACTATTTCCAACTCCATTAATAAAACATTTTTCTTTCATACACTCTGTCTTGCGTATAGGTTAGTGTTACAGTCATAAATTGTTGGGTGCCGTGGCACGTCGGGTCTGTGTGACGTGCCTCGGCCAAGGATAGCACGACTACGTGCCGAGACTAAGATATAGGCGTGGTGTGGAGCCATGCCGGACACAGACACAAGAGATGTGCACAGAACATAGAGGAGGTGCGTGTACTAGCCGAAGGATCATGGCCCGGGCACACCCGAGTGCGGCCGAGAGTTGGCGCGCGCAAGAATGTGTCGGGCACGACCGAGAATTGCCGAGTGGCGCGCGAAAGGGGCGCCCGCCAAGGGCCGAGGATGGCACATGTGTGGTACATGCATGGCACGGACGTGGCACATGCCCGGCACGCGAGCGGCACATGTGCGCGCAACACATGCGCGACACGGGGCGTGGCGCTGGCATGGCGCGGGCCGCGGGCGACAGTTGCTAGATATCCGGGCGTGGCGCGCACCATGCGCGGACGGGCGCGAGATATGCGGGAGTGCCTAGACGCGGATGGTTGCGAGAAAAGTGGAGCGTGGATTGTGAAAAATATGGGCGCGGAGCTGGACGAGACTCGGTTAAAGGGAGCATGAGCAAGATGTGGACTGCGATTGTAACTAACTCCAAGTCTCGGAGACGCCATATGGCACCTAGTTTGACTAAGTCTAGCTTTAGTTGGTCCAGGCCCATTGTAAGCCTAGTGAAAGGGGGCATGTCCTTCACACCTATAAATAGATGACTCGTGAGAGCTTAGAGTACAGAGAGTTGTGGTGTGCCAAAGCGTGAGTCCCTTGTATGAAGTTGCAAGTAATATAAGGTTGGGTTGCCCCGTAATTCTTGTGGTTCGTTTATACTGTTTTATACGTTTTTGGTCTCGTTTCTCTCGTAATTTGGATTAGTATTGGTTGATATTGTCGATCAAGTTGATGCTTGGGTCTGTTATTTGCTACTTTGTAGGTGAAAGATCGATATTAAGAGCTAACAAGGCTCGAGAGGAGAAACGAGACGAAAAGACGAAGAAAGGTGAAGAAAAGGCGTGGAAGAGACAGAACGTGTGCCTAGCGGTCACTAGCCCCTAGCGACCGCTGGCTTATGCGCGAAGACCAGGCAGAATGTGGGGCTAGCGGTCGCTAGCCCCTAGCGACCGCTGGCCCCTGGAAAAAGCTGAGAGACAGAACAGTGGGGCAGCGCTCGCTACCCCCTAGCGAGCGCTACCCCATTGCTTCCAACCTTCAATCAGCGAGCCAAGGCAGCGCTCGCTGACCCCTAGCGAGCGCTGCCCTGGCGCGATCTCCTTCTTCTATTTAACCCTCTTCGCGTGATATTTCAAGGGCTCTCTTTCCATATTTTTAGTTCTAGTCTAGGGTTTAGACCTCGATAGAAAATACTTAGTCCAGATTTTATTTCTTGTTCGCTTTTAATTCAGTCGTGGATTCATTCGTGAAACAGACCCGGAGACTTATTTCAATTCAGTATTACTTTTTCATTCCAGTGAGTTCTTTATTGCTTTCTTCTTCTGCTTTATGCGTTCTTGTTCTCTTGCTTTAATTCTGATTAATTATCAAACCATTAATACAAATCTTTCAATCATATTAATTAATCAGTTCACTGCATGTTTAGATTTCGTTTCTTTAATTCTTCGTTCTTAGACTTAGGGTTTCATTGTTTATTTAATTATTCGTTCTTAGAAATAGGGTTTAATTATTTTCTTCATTCTTGCCTAGATAGTTCGCAATTATATTCCTTTAAACCTTCTTGCCTAGTTAATCAATTAGAGTAGTTTAAAATCAAAACCCCCTTTCTTTTACTGCTTTTCTGTTGTTCAACGTGAATGAAGCTCTGTTTAGCCTTCCTTGAGAATACGACTTGGGTTATGCTTAATTACACTAATAACAATGATTTCGTCCAAATTGCGAGTAGTATAGTTCATTAAGCACGACACATTCCTTTAAGTATATCGGCTGGAAATATTCCTCGTGTCCGATACTGAATCCATTTATCGGACAGTGGGTCTGGACTAAACAACGCCACGTACTTAAGGTTATATTTGCACGAAACATATACTTTATGTTGCTTTATAATCGTAAGACTGTGGGATCGAACCCTAGTTTTGCGAGAGAGATATTCACACAAACTTATACACGAGAGATAGTGAGTTTGAAAGCTGGCCAAGGTGTGTCTTGGCACCGCACGAGACGAAAATTCTTGGACGAAAATTAGGTCGTGATAGTTAGCATAATGAATGAAATCAATCTTTTTAATTATACCAACGTAATACGTTTATTTCTCCTATTTGGTGTAGAAACAGTTGTCATAAATATTAATAACCTTTATGATAGAATACAAGAATGATACAAATTACATTTTCATAGAAATATAACTGTTTAAATAGATTGATTGATGCAGTGCAATGCAATATGCATGCCACAAAACAATATGGATTTATTATGGATGTTTAAATCCCACAAAACCTCCATTAACCTCTGACTTAAAATATTTGACTTGCATAAATCATTTAGGCTCATAGTCATAGTGTAGTTTGGTTGACCAAGAAGAAGAGGCCCTTTTTTCTTATCGTTTTAAGTACTTTTTATGTACACCAATTTCTTATATGGTTTGATAGGTACATATCTTAAAAAATAATTTGAATAGGTATATTGTGTGTTAAGTGGAATTTAAATTATATTTAATTGAATTATGTGTACTAGCAAAAATGAAAAAAAAAATCAAATAATAAATTTGTAAACGAACTAAAATAAGAAAATAAATAACAATTTCATGAAGTTTGCAATAAACACCTTTGAAGTTTGAACTAAGAACGTTGGCCGGCAAAAGAGCAAGTTCTAGACATCTAAAAATAAAATATATGTGAGATTGTCTTCTAAATAAAATCCAATCAGAAAGAATATCATTGAAATCTGAAAAACCGGTATTTTCTTAAAATATCTTACTGGATTGCTAAAGGCTTGCCTAACCACAAATTTAATTTTTAAACAAATTGCAGAGAATAAAATCCACATAAATGAAAGTCCCCAGAACAAAAAAGATCCAGAAAAAAAAATTCTATCAAAGATAAAATCCACCAAAATAAATGGTTCTTTAAACATGAAAAGAAAATAAAAGTTAAAGGACGGCATAAAATATCACATGCGACAATATATGAATCGAGGCTAACAAAAATCCCAAAATCAGTATCACAAGATGCCGTCAAAATCCATCTTAACCGTTGTTCCCAGAATACCCCTCAATGGCAATTGATTTCCAATCGGACTCCAAAATAAAGAGCATAACTACCTACTTTTTTGTCAAGGATTTCAGGCTCTTCAATTTTCCAACAAACGCCACGCATTTACACGTTTCTTCAACAACAGTCTCTTCTCTCATTCACTCTGTATTTAATTAAATATACGAAGTTCTCTTCGTGTGCCCACACTTTCAGCAGCGTGTACGCAATTCGTGTATTTAATTCGCGATCGCTTGTTGCTGGATTCTCCATTTTCAAATCAAATAAAAACTATCGGTGTCCAAAAGGTTGTGAGAAATGCTGCTTGTGTGTGTTTAAGTATATTATCGATTTTGTTATACGATTGGACTGTGTTTGAGCTCTTGGATTGTGTACAGCAGCGAAGAACTTGCTGCCTTTTTCGTAGTTTTGGTGTTGAGCAGGGTAGAAAATGGTGAATCTGCGGGCGATTTTGAAGCATCCGGATGATTTGTATCCGATGGTGAAGCTGAAGCTGGCGGCGCGGCAGGCTGAGAGGCAGATCCCGGCGGAGCCGCACTGGGCATTTTGCTATTCCATGCTTCATAAAGTTTCTAGAAGTTTCGGTCTCGTTATTCAGCAGCTTGATACTGATCTTCGTGATGCTGTAAGTTCATATAATGTTTTTCTATCTACTTTCTATTATTATTTTTTTAATTTTGTAGTTACGTTTTGTTTAATTGTGTGATTTCGGGTGTGCGTGTGTCATTGGGTGGCGCTGTGTTATTGTAATCATAAACTGAAGCTCGAGTGGTTATGTTGCATCCATGTTCGATCTAAGTTTGATATTCCCTGTTCTGGCACACTTAGACGTAGTTTACGAAGTTGAGTTAGTTTTTTTTTTTTTTTTCAATGTCATAGTAACATTTATAAACGCCAGTATATTGATAAAATAAATAAAAACCGGCTACATACTCGTATCTTTTGCACGATCTTAAATGAAAGTTGTTTTGTTTAATATCATGAATTACGACTCAAGGTTAAGATTTATTTCAGCTGATGCAACTCCTCTAGTAATAAATTTAAGTTGTTCTTTCTGAATCTTTCAGGTATGCATATTCTATTTGGTTCTTCGAGCACTTGATACTGTTGGTATGCTTTCTTACTAACAATTGCTTTTGTATTTTATTACTATGTGGAAGAACTTTGTGAGATTTCTCCATAAAATGCTTTTGGAACTCCGAACTTATGTCCATCTTATTAGGTCAAATGTATTAAGAAACATTGTTTTAATATCTCTGAAGTTGTGGTTGCTGATGATATATTCGAGAATTTCCATGTATCTCTTTCACTAAAATACCATGCCAATATATGTATCTCTCACTCTATTGTCGGCGAGTAACATATTGGCTGAACATGCTGAGTCACTGACCTCCTAGAAACAGTACATCAATATAGGCATAGTGAAATGGTATATTTTCCTAGATGAAGTCATTCTGTTAAAACCATCATAAACCTAAACATGCTAGGGATTCGGACTCTGATGTACTTTGGAAAGGAACCAGGAGTCGATCCTAGTTAGATTAAACCAGTTTTACAGTCACTGCACAATTTGTCCGTTTAGATGACTTTGGAGATACCAGCCTAACAGCCTTAGAAACTTAACTATCAGGATGCAATTTGGTTGTTCTTGCTAATCGTCAATCTTATGGTCTTTACGGATTGTTAATATTTCTCTTTGGCAAGTGGAAATATCCTGAGTTTTTGTTAACTTGACAGAGGATGATACAAGCATAGCAACAGAGATTAAAGTACCCATTTTGAAGGCATTTCATCGTCACATTTATGACCGTGATTGGCATTTTTCATGTGAGTTCTACAGTTCTGCCTTCGACCTAACTGACACTCTATATTTATCATCTTATTTCTCATTTTTATGACACTTCAAAAGCACCTTCTGCATCTTATAACTATCACCATCACAGTTTCAAAAGAAATTACATGATATAAGCTCTTTTATAATTATAACAGATGGATATAGTATTCAAACTTGATCCTTTCTTGGCAGGTGGTACAAAGAACTACAAAGTTCTCATGGATGAGTTCCATCATGTTTCTACTGCATTCTTGGAGCTGGGAAGCGGGTATATCTTAACTATCAATTTTATTTTACATTGTGTTAACAAAACATATTTCTTTTCAAATTGACGTGCTCCTTACATTCACAATTCTGGCAGTTGCTGTTAATTTCTACATAACTGCTGTTAATTGTTGCATCTATAACAATTTCCATTTTCAGTTATCAAGAGGCAATTGAGGATATCACAATGAGAATGGGTGCAGGAATGGCAAAATTTATATGCAAGGAGGTATATTAGAAATATCTGTAGCAGTGGTTTCTCAGCTACTGTAACATAGTCCTGAAATTATTTCTTACCTTGCCTTTATGTCTCTTGTCATGAATCTAAAAATAAATAGGAATGGTGTACCTCTCCAAAATAAATTATAATGCTAGGAATTATTAACAAGTCCTCACTCTTTTGCCATTACACATAAAATGAAATCCATAATGTGCGGCTCCATATTGAAATTATATGATGATAATCATGTGGTAGTTTATTATGCTTGACATAAGCTGTTATAAAACTCTAATGGACTTCTTTGTTTTGCCAGGTCGAAACTGTTGATGATTATGATGAATATTGTCACTATGTGGCTGGACTTGTTGGACTAGGGTTGTCAAAGCTGTTCCATGCTTCAGGAAAAGAAGATTTGCAAACTGATGCTATCTCCAACTCAATGGGATTATTTCTTCAGGTACTGATAGGTTGTTTGCAGCCTTGCGTGCATTACTTTAGATATCTGGCATTTCTAATTTCTAACGCTCAAAAACTGGATTATTTCATTGAATATTTGCAGAAAACAAATATCATTAGAGATTATCTGGAGGATATTAATGAGATACCAAAGTCACGGATGTTCTGGCCTCGCGAAATTTGGAGTAAACATGTTAACAAACTTGAGGTAGTTTAATAGCCAATACATCTTTCGAGTACTCAAATTAAATGCTCAAGGACCAACATCTACTGCAAGTTGTGTTCTGACTTCTGATCAATGTCTTTTGTTAATGTTCTCTTAGGACTTAAAGGATGAGGAAAACTCAGAAAAGGCAGTGCAGTGTCTGAATGACATGGTTACAAATGCCTTGATACACGTTGAAGATTGCCTGAAGTACATGCGTGCTTTACGAGATCCAGCAATCTTTCGTTTTTGTGCAATTCCGCAGGTAGATATTGTTGTATATTTTATAAGTAAATTACTATTGTTCTTGGGCAACACTTCATATAGAAGCATCCTTATGATATTTGCAATTCATGAGCTAGAATGTTTTGGTTGTGGTTTTACAGTTTGCCCTAATATATGCATATCTAAGTCTTCATATTCATTTATTTGTAATTTCTGGTGGAAAATACTGTGTTGGCATATTTAACATTGGAGTCTTGCAATTTGTTATCTTGTGTCTATTTTAGTGTCCATTCTACTAATGAAATTATGAAAGCTTATTTGTCGACTATATGCTGTTTTGACATGATGCTCATACAACGAGGATTAGTTCTGCTCATGTTCATAATTTTGGCTGTGAAATCTAATTTGTGTATTTAAAATAATACTACCAGATCATGGCAATTGGAACACTAGCTTTGTGCTACGACAACATTCAAGTCTTCAGAGGTGTTGTGAAGATGAGACGTGGTAAGATTTTGAAGCTTTCTTATCTGATAATGAAGATAAACAAATGCCATAAAGGATAAACTTAAGTATCCAGGACATGAAGAGATTTCCTTTAAACTTCTGAAATTCATCTTATTTGCCTCTTCTTGAATGACGATCACCCTAGTCTATCCTGGATTGGAGTTTGAAATTATTTTATATAGCTCATTAATGCGCTAGACACTGACATGCAATCTAATTCATTGATTTTATTAGCTAACCAACTATATAGTTAAATCACTACGTATATACTGTGTATAGAAGTTTTCTTCCTACGACTTTCTAAAAGCTTAGATTGTGTTGTTTGTAGCTTGCAGAACGATAAGTTTTTTGAACCACTGCTGATTTTTGTGCCATGTTGAATATTGATCTTTTTTTTTTTCCGTTTCAATTGAAATAACACGTGATATTTACATTTTGTGTTTCTTGTCCTAGGTCTAACTGCAAAAGTTATTGACCGAACTAAAACTATGTCAGATGTTTATGGGACTTTTTACGACTTTTCTCTTATGCTGAAATCAAAGGTACGAGTAGGATCCACTGATGATTTTCCAGAATTCGGTGTTTAAATTGGTATTCCTTTTAACGACCCTGATAACTTTTTGAAAACAAACTTCAATTAGTTATATTTTCTATATGAGATAGCAAAGTATTATACTTATGGCCACATTTTAGTCTGACAGTGATGGTTGTGCTAGTTACAAATAATATATTACAGGTTGCAATATAAACGTATTATGCTGGCAGTGAATCTTTATCAAATTGTATCTCTCTATCTTTGTTGCTAAGAACTTTTTCTCTTATTTGAATGTTCAAGATTGATGAGGCCGACCCAAATGCCAAAAAGACCAAAGACAACTTAGAGAAAATCTTGAAAATTTGCAGGGAGTCTGGAATTATAAGCCAAAGGTTGGTTATATTGCCCTCTCTACACTCCTCTATAAATAAGCACTTCTTGTCAATTTTACAGCAAATCTCTTTCTTCATCAGGAAATCTTACATTATCCAGAGCAAGCCACAATATAGTGCAACTTTGGTTAGTTTTCATCACCTACTTCAATACTATATTAATGTTAAATGCACCTTCAATTTACAGTCCTTAGTTTATTTACATCTTTTAGATAATACTATTCTTTAAAGATCCATGTAATATAGATGTGAATCATGCGATTGAACCTAGTATTTTGCTAGAAAACCTAAAAACAAATTTATAAGGGTTGTTTTAATATGTCAAAACTCATATTGTTTTAAAGGATAGTCTAATGAAGAAATAGTCCCCAACAGATGACGCTCAAACTCTTTACACTAATCTATATTGCAGATTGCTGTCATCTTCATCATAATTGCTATTCTTCTAGCTTACCTTTCAACAACTCGAACAATCTAGATGTGTAAGTCTTTTTCCACATATATGTCGTTAAAATTGTTTACATCAAAGCTGGTTGTTCATATTTTTGTTTCAATTCACAGGATTGGTTTTTTTCCACATATATATTGTTTCAATTCACAGGATTGTTTACATCAAAGATGGTTGTTCATATTTTTGTTTCAATTCACAGGATTGGTTTTTTGGGAACCCATTGTTATCAATCACATTCACAGTAAATGCCTAGCCGTGGAACCGACACGGATTATATTGTGATATATGTATGTATGCATAAGCCCGGAAGAAATTCAGCATATTGTTGAGGCACAAAGTATGCATGTAAACTCTTCCTCTTTGTGGAAGGTTTGCATACAGTTATGGGAAGTCAGTGCCCAGCGAGATGCAGACAAATGTATTTATAGAGGTGAATAATGTGCCACTTTCAGCTCATGGTCACTTTTCTTTTCCTTACCCTTTTGTTGTTCCTTTTGTGGTTTTGGACACCGTGTTTTGTATGCTAAAGCTCCAAATGTGTACTATAATTTCCTGCTGAAATTGTCTTACAGCAGAGTTTTACTATCGTTAGTGTTCGTGTTATAATTCTGACTACTCAAATGTCAATAAGGGCTTAGTGGCTTGGTGTGAGATACTATTTCTTGATTTTTATTTTAGTTAACTATTTTTCCCTATATATAGGTTTATTTACTGTAGTACTTATAGTTTATATTTTATATGTCAAGGTTCCCTTAATGTTTTATTCTAAATTTATATTTATATTTTTAATTCTGATATTGTATTTTATGAAAATTTAATGAATAGCGTGTAATCCTTCTTGGAATATTCTAAATTCTATATTTGAGTTAATGCATGATTGTGGATGTTTCAAAAATAAATTCCTTAATCGAACATTAATCACTGACTTGGGAATATTTTATAAATTTAATCCTAATTACTAGTAAACACTAGAATAATATATATTAATTTTATCTATCTAATCTTATTCATACTTATCTTTGAGGGATCAATTTATCTCATGAAAATGTGAGATAAAAGCATAATTAACATTTAAATTCCTTTTTTTTTATCTATATCTCCTATTTAAATTATAAATTTATTATTATTTTTCTCCTTCATCCCACTTTAAGGTGGGATAATATTATCCATCCAAATTCATCCAAATTTGGATAATATTATCCCTCCTTAGAGTGGGATGGAGAAGAAAAATAATAATAAATTTATAATTTATATATGATGGATGAATAAAAAAGAAGGTATTTAAAGACTAATTATACTTTTATCACATATTTTTCATGGGATAAATTTATGCTGGAAGAGAACATATCCTAAAAAACAAAACAAAGAAAGTAAAGAACTAAGGCTAGATTGGGCTGCATTTTGCACTCACTTAAGAATATCTAATTCTAGACCCAATAAGCATAAAGGGAATAGATTGGAAACATAACTGAAGGAAATTTCAGATTCATGTAACAAATACACAGTAACATTTTTAATATAAAAAATTGAAATAGTCACAATGGTTTAATACCCACTAACGAGCAGGCCAAAGTTTTGGAAATTTATAAGTGATCTATTATGAACAAACTAATATGGCTTTTCGAGGAGGCAAAAGTAAGAATGATCTAGACCAATATTCAATACAAAATCTCAATTCCAATTTCGAATATGCAAATAGAAAGTGTGCTCAGAGTAATTTAATAAACTTCAGCTACCTTGCTTGCTAGAACGCGATCTCGTCTCTCAACGTACCCAAATGGAAACCACCCTGCTTTTCCTTTGCATTCCCCTTCAGCCCATCCATTATTTGAGACCTTAAAATGAACAAATACATCGCATGACATCAACAGAACAGCAGAAAACTGCGAAACAACCACTTAATGGTTTATAAGGATCCATCTTATACTCCCTCTGTCCCCCATATTAGAGCCTAGCTTTGGGAGGCACGAGTTTTATAGAAATCTGAAATTATATTGTGTTGTATATTGTGAGTGTAGAAAGGTCCCACATTAGTGGGGTACTACTGTCCATAAATGGCATAGTACATATTAGGGGTAGGGGAGGTACCAAAAAGGTAATATAGGTCCTAATATGGGGGATGGAGGGAATTTATCCTTCCACATTTGCAAAAGAAGAGTAGAGAAAATTTGATTAATATTCACGGGCCGAGAAAAGAATCCCTTCAAACAAAATTATCAAACCTTTCGAACGACAACGTAGTCTCCAGTTGATAAATTAAGCTCCACGTTAGATTCAGCTTGATACGAGAACACCACCTGTTGTTAGAAGCAATGGGATATAAGAAAAGTTAGAACATATTTATAATATGCTGATGGCAGCAGTTAACATAACTAAATATCTTTATAAATAGTCGTCTATGCACCTCCCCAAGAAAGTAGCCCAAGGAATCACTCGCCCCATTCTGCATTGGTGAGGTAGATACATCATTTAGTTCTGCATATATGGGAGGAGCCGAAATACTGTCCATGCTAGGGCTTGGAGCTGCTTCGATTCGTTGACGCTCGGACATCATCTAAATGAAGACGAGAGTAAAGATGAAACTAAGAATATGCTTAAACTTTGGCTCACACTGATGGATAAAAAAATATGCCTACCTCGCCTTCTAGCTGATCGAGAATTTGAAGGACTCTTTGATGATAAGCACGTTCAGCTTCAACCTTGAAAACAAAGCATTAGATTAGAAAGGTACTTTGGAAATTTGTCAAATGATACTTAATAGGCTTAAAGTATTACCATGGCTATCAGCCGTTGCAGAGTCAACCTTTGCTGCTGAGCTTCAACAGCAGCCATAGCTGCAGAAGCTTCTTTCCCCAGTGTTGCCACGTTAGACTTTAGATCTTGCAATTTCGTCTCGGCTGCTTCGAGTTTAAAAGCAATGTCAGGATGGGCAGCACCTTCTCTAACTTTTGCTTGTTTTCTGGAAACTTCAACCGCCTATCTAGGTTCAATGATATAACAATAGCAGCTGGTAAAGGAGATCCATCTAGACACTAGAGACAGGTTGCAATACACGCAAGAAAAGTACCTGAGCTTCTCCCTCTTGCCTCATCCTATCATATCTCTGAGCAAGATGACGAGCATCTTCCAGTGGAGCTCCCATTACCATAGCTCTTAATGGTTCTGCCACCTGGTACACAGCATGCCAGGATATTTGGATAAATCAATTATTATAGAAATGCATGATAGACCATGGTGAAGATTTGCTTTCTGATTGTGGCCCCTCGAGAGTTCAGCTTTTACGGTGGCCTACTAACTAAAGGAACGGGGCTAATCCTCTAAATTTTAGCTTATATAGGTTCTCATTAGCCGGAGTGCATATATATGTAACATCTCCGAATAAATTCAGTTCTCTACATCATCTCCGATCAAAGTAACATTTATAGTCAAATCTCAAATTAAGAGGTGTCTTATGGAAAGGATTGAGAAGTTTTGAGACATATTTTATCATAGAAGTTGGGAAGGCGTAAATGTAACCTGTGTGCCCAAGGCCTTCAATAGATTTCCATGTTCTTTCTCCATTTGAGCACGAGCTCGTGAAAAATTGGATGCAGCTTTCAATAATGTATTTCCAGTAGTGCAGGTATTCTCAACACCATATTTCCTGCTATCTTCTGATAGTTTAGTTCCTAAGAGATCAACAGACAGAGAGGATGAAAATATTCATACTGTACAGAAGTTATGCTGAGAAATCAAAAGAGTTTCGTGTTCAGCAACCAACCTATCTCAACTTGTTTGGACCCTATAACTATATAACCTTCAACTCCACGAACAATATCCCTTTGGAAATGCTGAAACATTAGACAGGAAGAACGGACATTCAACTTATCGTGTTAATGCTAAATAGTAACAAATTTCATCAGGAATTAAACTGGTGATTAAGATCCGAAATCACATGTTTCTGGCAACCAAAGTAAACACAGGAGAACACGGATTAAAGCAAACAAAAATTGACCAACGTATAACTACCTTAGCAGCTCGAGTGGATATATATAGTTTTTCGAGTTTCTGGTGGTGTTGGAGCTCAGCATCATCAGTTGCTAAATTGTCAGAACCTCCATAGGCTCCAAACTGCTTCAGTACAGCCTGGAATGAGCTCAAAATAAAATGTTGGATTTCTCGATGCTAAAAGTGATCGGGAACAAATAGAAATGTAAAATCAAACTAAGAAATCTAAGTCGTTACATTTTAATTCTAAATCATGACGTTCACGACAATCATCCACTGATAATTCGCTTAAACCTTTTTGAACAGAAAAAAGCATAATTCAACACAACTCGTAGATCTGAGATAATTATTTTCGTAAAATGCGGATCACTGATCTGAGAATAAGTTACCGTACAAATCCAGATTCAGTGAAACACGAATAGAGATAGAGATATAAAGGTACCTGTTGTTGCCTGGCAACCTGTTCTCGGAGCCTCGAGGCTTGCTTTCTGATGGCTTCCATTCACGAGCCGATCAATCGCTTTTCAGTTCGTGCGTGGAAATATACGTATAGCTCAGATTGTTGGTGATGTGAACACAAAACCTTAGGGGGTTGGAAAATGAAGAAAAGATGGAGGAGCCGTGTATCTTAACCAATGGCAATCACCATTCACCCCTACTGTACATATCTATTTATTTGGATATTGTTTTACCACTGTTTGATCATTTTGAATTCAGATGCGGCTAAAAATACCCAAATACGTACCTCCAGTTTTTGTTACGTCAGAATTGTTCTGAACTGATGATACTCTCACTTAAAATTCTCTATGAAGACCAAAGGAGAAAATTATTTTTTGAGAACTAAGGAGTAAGGATCACATACCAACTTATTTCCTAAAATGTTTTCCAACTAATTCAACAAATCTATAAAAAAAATTATTTATAAAACTAATCAAACAAATCTAATTAGGGTAAAATTGGTTTGATTAAAGTTTAATATTAACGTTAACTAGTTTTGAGCTGGTTGGTTTTGACTCTTGTCATTTTTATGTTTATGTAACATACAAGCTATATGTTTAAGTTCGTTCAAAATGCTATTCGAAAAACGATATATTGTTTGAAAATGTCGATTCACAATTTCGAACATTTGAAATTGAAATCAAATCAAGGGTGAAATTAGGTCCCTGGAGATACGAGGGACAAAATGGTTGCCCCTATTTTTCTTAATTATTGGTGAGGCATGATCTTGATAAATTTTGTAATTTTATATTTCTTATGTCTCGTTAAAAATTACATATTTGGTCAAAATATGTCACTTTTAGTGAAACGGATACTTTTCATAAAATTTTACAAAACAAGTAGTGAATAAAATTCTTTTAGGTGGGCACCATTCTATAGGGTGTGATTTCTCCCCCTTAACCAAATAATTTCCTACACAATTATGATTATGAATTAAATCATTAAGAACGGTTACTATTCTAAAATATGTCGATTATGATTTGATTACGATACAAGACATCTATAATTATCTGCATATTTGATTTTATGCTATTTTTTGAAGTGTTTTGAGCTTATGGTCGTCCTGTGATTCTATGAAGGAGCTTTTATGACAAATACTTAGTTTAAGTAGTTTATTTGTTAAGACTTGCTATTTTTTTATAATACCATTTCGTAACCTTTTTCCTTTCTCATTATCATTAGAACTTATAAACTTATAAACTTTCAAATACTTGGTATTATTTATCGATTGTGTAGTTTTAGTTTATATGTTTATTTCTCACGCTAATAACATCAATATTATATTATTATTATTATAAAGATACAGTAATGCTCCACCGCCCGCGGCGGACACATCTTAATGTGCCCGCGGCTGATGTGGCAATGCCACGTCATTGCCACATCAACATGTGAGTTACTATATTTTCATTTTTTTGTTAAATTTATTTTTTATTATTAATTTTTATTGAATAGTATTAAAGTATACCCTAACCAATGAACCCTAGTCGGAAAGTGATAATTAATAAAAAAATATTAAGAATTTAATATATATCTACATGGCATGCCACATCATTCGTGGGCGCATTAACCCCGCCCGCCGCGGGCGGGTGAGCATTTTCGTATAAAGATATGATTATTTAGGGTGCAAATCTTTAGGTTTTTATGAAACATCTAATTATGAATTATTGTTTAATTTTATATTGCAAAAGTTATTTAGGGTGCAAATCTTTAGGTTTTTAGGTCATCTTAATTGTTGATTGTAAAATATAATTTCATCCTACTTCTAATAAAGCTATGATCTTGAGGTTTTAAAAAATGACAATCCCATTAAAAAAATTTCGCCTTGTTATATGAATTGAATGATATTGTGTGTAATAAATTAAAATTTTATTTTATTTTAAAATGATACTCCATCTCATTAAGAAAATAGTTTTATGTGATATTTCGAAATGTCCATCAATATAATTTAAATTTGAAACTTTTTATTTATAGTAGGTGGACTCACTACACTTACGACACACAACTTATTTTAAAATAAAATATTAAATAAGACTCAAACTCAACTAAATACACATGATTTAATTTTAGACAAGTAAAATATAAAAATATTAAAATTAAAAAATACATTATTAAAACTTGTATCAAATTAAAATATAAATAATTTTGATAAACATGTAAAAAGAAAATAAGCAAGTAAAAAAGAGATCACTAAAAAAAACGACTATGTTAGATACTAAGATACAATAAGTCATACTACGTACTCTATAACTATCCTAACTATACGGTAATCATATAAAACGAGTACCGCTATCAAACGTAGCTGAAATAAGCAAGAAAGCTAAGCAACCGAGTTAGTAGTGGGCCCCGGAACTTATCCCCACTCAACGGTAAAGTAATTGGATGAAGAACAAGCCTCCGCTGATATTAGCGTACGACGCCGTTTGTATTTTCTCCGACTCTCACGTGGTCACGTGCTCCTCTCACAGGCTTTTCGAATTAAAGTAAGGGTACAATCGTCCTTCCATATTGATCCTTTCCAGGAGGTACAAACCAATTATAACGTTCACGGTGATCTTCACCGCGCTTCAGTTCACTGTGTGAGTTTCTGCGTGGGTGGATGTATACATATTACTATGTAGAGAAAAAAAGGGAGATGCTATACGAAGTTTTGGGGTGTTTTAGCTTACAATATCTCAGTTCTCAACTCTCAACTCCAGTGGGTGAGCTTGTTTCAATTGGGATCGGGTGCGTGGATTGGGGGTTGTAACTTGTAAGGGTGTTACCAGATTTTGCTGTTGCATTCGGTTATAGGTAGTTTACTCTTCATCTTCATTTTCTGTTTGTGTTTTGCTTAGTATTCTGGTCACTTTATTCGACGCGTAAAGTGTATGTATTCACCTGGCAATTCAAGTGTCGTTTTAGTTCTTCCGGTTCACGCTTCAGTCTGTTTTTATAATGAACATTGAGATTTTTTTCAGTTCGGTTTTAGGGCTAGAAACATTATCAGCTGGATCCACATCCTTGTTATATAACTGTTACTGGCTTTAATGCTTGCGGTTGCTGTGGTTCGCTTGTAAATTTGGCACGTTATTTTTATTTTCGATCTCTTTCGATACAGTTACACTGGAGTTATTAATGATATCGTGATCGCATCCTGTAGTTCGCGAGTTTATATGTTTCTTTTTTTTTCTGGCGAATTTTTAATATGTCTCAAGTTATCAGGATTATGGAGTAATGTTTTTAATTATCAATTCTGGAATCGCAGGAAAAGGAGCTCCCCCTCTACTGCAAAGCTTTAATTTGAAGCATCGGTTAAATAGGACATCTCATTCTTCAGGTGAATCCTATTCCGATCTAACTGTCCGCATAAAAGTTATAAAGAATGTGTATATTGTATATGAACGTATGTGTATACATAAAAGTGAGTGTGTGTTGGAGGGTGTAGGGGTCCATTAATCATGTTTTCACCAGCCTTTTGTTTCAAAATGTTTGAACAAGTACATTAATTAGTATCATTCCTTGGAGTTGAAGCATAGTTGAGGTCCCCTTTAAGCAAAGCTATCTTATCTTGAGTTATTCTCCGTTAGAGACTTTTTTTTTTTTTTAAATTTTAGGTTCAGTTGAAAAATAAGGTTTGATGTCAAACATTAAGTTAGGTGGTTAATCACAACTAACCCCAGAATAATCTGTTTTTTTGTTTATACAATATTGTACAGTGATTTAAACCTTTATCTTTCATTGTTGCAGGTAAACCATGTTGAACTGCTGCCATGATATTTTAGTTCTATAAGGAGCGCAATGACTGTTCTATCTGATAAACTATATTGCCATGTTTGGTTAGCGAGAATGGTCCATGAAGAAGTTTTTTGCAGATTGCTTCCTTGATTCGGATCCCAAGTGGATTTCTCATCATGAGAATTTAGTCTTTAATGTGATAACTATAGATTTGAGGGGAAATGAAGGGGGTAAGGTGATTAGTTTAGCAAATGGGAGCAATGGGAGGTCAAGAGCTTACGGATTGGGAGAAAATGCAAGGTGTGGGGAATGGGACAGAAGAGAAGATTTTGGTGCTGGTAAGACTAAGGCCATTGAATGAGAAGGAGATTTCCCGTAATGAAGTTGCTGATTGGGAATGCATCAACTCGACCACCATTTTGTACCGGAACAGCCTCCAGGAGAGGTCTGGACTTCCTACAGCTTATTCATTTGGTAAGTTTTACAAGGTATAGTTTTAGTTTGGGAGTAGAATATCAGTCCACGCGTATAATCTATTGCATTCTGTTCATGTAAACTTTGAGAATGAGGTTTGTACAAAAGCCTCTGTTTCGAACCTATAAAACTTCTAAAATTTCCCTTCTGAATGTTTTTAGTGGGAACTTATAGTTTATTTAGGTCAAAAGTCAACCCTTATCCTGCCTTCTAATTTGAGACATAACATAACATTCTATTCCCCTGTTTCATTAATGTTGTATGTTTGTGTTTGCAGACAGAGTCTTTAGGGGTGAATGCAAAACAAGGGAAGTTTATGACGAAGATATAAAGGACATAGCCCTTTCTGTTGTTGGTGGCATCAACTGTAAGAGTTTCTCGACTGGTTGCAGATATTTTCCAGTTTTAGTTTTAAAATGACATTTCTATTTCCATCTAATTCTTGAAATATTTTGGACAACTTGTATGATGTATCAGCTACTATTTTTGCGTATGGTCAAACAAGCAGTGGAAAGACCTACACTATGAATGGCATTACCGAGTATACAGTGGCTGATATCTATGATTATATACAAAAGGTAATTAGATTATAACTTAGCATCTATCCTATCATGTATTATTTTATTACATCAGGGAAGTCTTTTTCTTTGACATGTGGAATAAACATTTATTTATTGGAAATAAACTTTTATTCCCTTTCTCTCTCTCAGCACGACGATAGAGCATTTGTTTTGAAGTTTTCTGCTATGGAGATTTACAACGAAGTTGTTAGAGACCTCCTTTGCTCAGATTATAATCAACTGCGGCTACTTGATGATCCTGAAGTAAGTTTTTAGTTTAGTAGTTACCTCTGGTGGTGCTTCGATGTAGCTTTATAATTTCTCCTAATTCTGTACTCTGTAGAAAGGGATGGTTATAGAGAAACTCACAGAAGAAACTTTGAGGGACTGGAATCACCTCAAGGAGTTGTTGTCCATATGTGAAGGTTAGGCAATATTTCTTTTGAATTTGTGGTCTATAACTCTTGCATTAATTAGTTTAACATAAATGTTACTTATGTTCTTTTTACAACTTCATAGCTCAAAGACAAATCGGGGAGACCTCATTGAATGAGAAAAGCTCGAGATCACATCAAATTCTTAGATTGGTTAGCTCCCTTCTCACTCCTTGTTCATTATTTGGTATAATATCTCATTTGATTTCTTATTTTTTTTGTTAAGAATTTGTCTTATGGATGCCTCATGTCTCTCCTTGAATTTGATCTGTCCAGACAATTGAAAGTTCTGCTCGTGAATTTATTGGGAAGGGAAACTCCACCGCTCTTGCTGCTAGTGTGGTAGAGCTAAACTGCATTTTGTGAATGAATTTCCTATGAGCATATGCTTCTTAATCCAAGCTGGCAGACTAATATAAAAAACTGATAGGTTATTCCGTTTTTTTCCTGCAGAATTTTGTTGATCTGGCAGGAAGTGAGCGGGCATCTCAAGCATTGCCAGTAGGGCAAAGACTTAAAGAAGGCTGCCATATAAATCGTAGTTTACTAACTCTGGGGACAGTCATTCGCAAACTTAGGTTGATTGATCTTGATACCTTTCATCTTCTCTTGTTTATACTAGCTACCCTGTAGTTAATATGGGTTGAGTTAAACAAGGCTGCCATATAAACTGTAGTTTCCTAAGTCTTAATCGAATTTCATGACATTGAGAGTCTTCATATTTCACCTTAAGACAGTTCTTGATGTTTTACTTTTCAATGTTTGTGGCTTAGCCTTCCCATTTGTTGATTAAATATATAATGATATTTATAATTGTTTATGGAGTCTCTTTCTCCAGCTACTTTTTACAACTAAAAGTTCCATTGAATGGAGTTTTGTTTTACAAGTAACTCTCATTCATGCATTCATACTTTTGGATATGTGTGGATTAACCAACCAAAATTAGGCTGCTATGACAATGCAAGCATTGGCAATCTAAGATATCACCTTATTAAAATTTGAGACATTTTATTTGTTGCAGTAAAGGAACACAAGGACATGTCAATTACAGGGACTCAAAGCTTACTCGCATACTGCAGCCTGCCTTAGGAGGCAACGCAAGGACCGCTATCATCTGCACCTTAAATCCTTCCAGGAGCCATGTTGAGCAATCAAGAAATACACTTCTATTTGCTAGCTGCGCAAAGGAAGTATCGACAAATGCTAAGGTCAATGTAGTGATGTCTGACAAGGCATTAGTGAAACATCTGCAGAAAGAGGTTGCCAGGCTGGAAGGAGAGCTAAAAGCTCCAGGATCATCAACGTGTGACCATGGACCACTGTTGAGAAAGAAAGATATTCAAATTGAAAAGGTTCAGATTGTCTTTACAAGAAATAATTTACTTTTATGGTCTTCTTTAACATGTTCCTGAACCCTTACTATTTCCAGATTCATGGTACATAAAATTATTTTGTTACTAAAGCAGATTATTGTTCAAAAACTAGGATAGTGTAAACATAGTTATAATTATGCATGAAGCTTGTATAATCACACTGTTTGAATTGTGGTGATTTGTATTCCCCAACTCGGTTACCCCATTTAGTTCTGAGGATTACAGTAGGTGGACTTCTTTTCTCAAATTTTACCAGCAAGGGAATATCCCTATAAATTTGTTTCTGTGAAATTTTTTTATGGAACAAATTACTTCTCAAATTTCTACTAGTAATGCACGCAGAACACCTAAGTTAGCTGGATTCTCTTTGATGCAACTTTTGATGAAAAAAATGCATGTTTGATGTCATGACTTGTTATCTGCAGTTGGAAAAGGAGACCATGGAGTTGAAGAAGCAAAGAGATCTTGCTCATTCTCGGATTGAGGATTTATTAAGAGCTATTGAAAATGATAAAAATTATCCGAAAGTCAATAAGTGTAACAGCCCGATATGTTATTCATCTGATGACGCATCTGATCCAAGCCAAGTAACAGAGGAACCTATGTTGTCAACTGAAGAAGATTATGACGAAGTTTCTTCAAAAGTTCATTGTATTCAGGTAGGTGAATCTGCCAAAGATGGAACTTGTACTTCTTCTCGCCATCCAGTTACTGGGAGTGAAGAAAGCATGACATTATCATCTGAATCTGGGAATATACATATTGTGAAACGACAGTTGTTGCCATCTTTACCTAGACAACTTAGTGGCACTGATATCAGTTACTCTTATGGTGCACTGGAGCATAACATTCAAGGTGTACAGAAGTCAATAGATTCATTGTGTAAATCTCATTCTGATGAATCATCTCCGAGTGCCTCAACTGCTTCTGGAGGCTTTCTATTGACAAGAAGCAGAAGTTGTAGAGCTAATTTGATCACTGCATCACCTGACATAGAGATTGATGAACAAAATAAAAGCACCCCTCCATTTATATTGGAGATGGACTTCACCGGAAGACCAGAAGCCGTACTCCACAGGAAGCAATGGAAATTTCCTCCAGTAATATATGGCACAAATAGTACAAGACTGACTGAAAATGATTCTCAATCATCTGACTATAGTTGTTATGTAGATGAGACCAAGAATCACAATGCTGACAATGGGGATGAGGATATACCGACTCTTGGTTCTTTTGTTGCAGGACTCAGGGAAATGGCAAAGCTTCAGTATGACAATCAAACTGCAGATCAGGTTACACTCATCCTAACATCATATTTGCTCTATATTTAAATGTATATGTTGAGGAGAGTCATAATGATAGTCTTGTTTTTGTTTTCTCAGGGCCAATATACAAAATCAGTAAACGAAAATAATGCCGGAGATGTTACTCCGTGTCCAATGAATGATTGGCCCATAAAGTTCAAGATGTTGCAGAAGTCAATTATTGAACTTTGGCAAGCTTGTAATGTATCATTGGTACACAGGACATACTTCATCCTCCTTATTAAGGAAGACTCCACGGATTCCATATACATGGAGGTAGAGCATAGGAGATTATCCTTTCTCAAGGAAACATTTTCTAGGGGTAATTTTGCTGTACAAGATGGTCGCACTCTTACACTGGCATCAAGGTATTTTCTCAACTCTCAACACATTGTGTTTTCTTTCTCAAAATTGCAAAACTGGTTTTTCTGAAGTCAAATGTAACACGCATGGTTTTCTTTGAACCAACAGCAAGAAAGTTCTTCGTCGGGAGAGGGAGATGCTGAGCAGGCATATGTCCAAAGCATTCACGGAAGATGAAAGAAACAGAATTTATGAGGAATGGGGCATCAAAATCAACTCAAAACGAAGGAGGCTGCAGCTGGTCCAGCTTCTGTGGAGAGACAATGAAGATATGAATCACATTAAGAAGAGTAGTGCAGTAGTAGCTAAGCTTATTGGTTTCTCCACTCACGGAGAAGGGATCAAGGAGATGCTTGGGCTTAGCTTCATGCCGCCTCAACGAATGATGACCCGGCGTTCCCTTAGATGGAAAAGCAGTATGGCTACGCTTCTATGAGCCCTTGTTACTGTGTTAAAATGTTAAAAGTATTAGAAATTTTAGGCTACTTAGGATTTTGATGATTGATCATGTGTCAATGATTTGCGATCAACTTTCGTTTGAACTGCTGCGGGTTTTCTTCATTCTGGTGAAAAAGTTGTGCAGCAGGAAAGTGTTGAAAACGGTTTCGTTCGAGTGTAATGTAGCAAACGCTGATCGAATTCTAAATAGGAAAGAAACTAGTTAAAAAAACTTAATTTTCAAAATTTATATATGATCGTAGCATTCATATTAAAAGTACGATTTAGGTGGTAGCCGCAATACATATGTTATTATTGCATGGATCAGAAGTTTTCTTTTCTTTTCTTTCCCAATTTATAATTTATGGAGTAATTGTTATCAAAGTTTTTTAAGTTAAATTTTTTATTCTCGCGATTTATGTTACATCATACATGAGATAACAACATGCATTATCAACACATATGTTGTGGAGTATATAAGATTAGAACACACACACGAGGAGAGTAATTGAAAAATAAAAAATCAGAAATAAATAGGAGAAAAAGAGAAAGAATGAGGTGATTGGGGGTGACGGATAAGGGGCTCTACATGAGACACATCTAAAAAAATAAATAAATAACATTAACACACGATCACTATTCCCAAATCTCAACTCTCTTACACTCTTCATTCTCATTTCTCAAATAACTAAATTCTAACAAATAAGCAGAGAAATTCTCATGAAAATGGAACTCTGTGGAGCAGCATCAATTTCTTGGGTGAATTCTGTAACTCCTCATCACTCTCCTCCAACACTCCCTGTATGTGCTGCTGTCTCTCTTATGTCAATTTTATTTTTTAGACCATTTCAATTGGAGTTATTGACACTGAGCAGCAGCCTTCCTCTTCTCCTCTTGTCTTACAGGTGAGCAGGGTTAGAAGAACAAGAGTATTCTTCGTAACTAGCAGCAGCAACAAGGTAGTTCTTCAAGGTTGGGAACTACTCCATCCTTTTCTGATTAACAAAACATTCAACTAATTTTTCTTAAAACTTGTGCCGACATTTCATGTGTGGAAGGAGTAGTTCTTTGATATCCAGCCTAGAAAATCGATACACTGTATTGCGGAGATATTGCATATATTTGAGGCGTATCTGACTTGCCCTTTTTTATGCAGGCGGATGAGATGGTAGTTTCAGTCACTGGAGCCACTGGGTTCATAGGTAAAAGATTGGTGCAGAGATTGATTGCAGGTAATGTAGTTTACAGTCAATTCATATTCATTATCACTGAGCTAATTTGTTGAGCTGACGAGTTCAGGAAACCTTATCTGGTTATAAAAGGAGTTGGTTAATTATTTTTTTGTTGTTGTTGCTGAACTGATGCTGACCTTTGTTCACTATAATGGGATCTGTACAGTATCTTTCTTAATAAGTTTAAACTAATTGGTTTTTCTAATCATTCAAGCAACAGCAAAATGTGTGCTTATCTGTAATATACCATGGGCACCCATTGATTATATCATACTTCTTGAATGTAGATGATCATAATGTGCGGGTTTTGACGCGATCTAGATCAAAAGCCCTGTCGATTTTTCCGGGTAAGAAGGTAATGAAGCTATAGTTGCATAATTGTTATTTCCCTTTTCATGTTTTCCTTATTCTTAGAATTCAACATAAAATACATTGCCCTTTGCCATACAAAGTCGAATTTTCAATACCGTTTCGCTTCCAATCATGCATTATTACCTTATTTCCCCGGTATCACCAAATCAACTTCTTTTCCTGCTGTACGTTGCATGAGATCCTTTCTTACACTTAGTGCTTCATTTCGTATTCTCATGGCACTTATATCATGCACAGCATGTACAGTGAGGTGACATCATATATAAACACGTAGAATGCTTTACATAATGTCATTTGTGAGATGGAATGGAAAATATAATGGCTGAAGTAACAGCTGTTAAATTCTTCATTTTTATTTGTAGCCAGGGACTATCCAGACATTAAAATTGCGGAGGAACCAGAATGGAAAAACTGCATTCAAGGTTCGACAGCTGTCGTGAACTTGGCTGGTATGCCTATAAGCACAAGATGGTCTCCCGAGGTATACTGTTAATGCTGAATACCAAACTTTCCTCAGAATAACTATAATATCTCACGTCATAATCTAATTATACTTGTCACCAGCACATATTTGTATCTCCACATACCATATTAATCTTTAAGCCTCTATTGCAGATCAAGAAAGAGATCAAAGAAAGCAGGATTAAAGTAACTTCTAAGGTACTTATCATATCTCCTTGTTCAGATCTCTGCTTGAGTTTGAATTATCTTCGAATTGCTAATTGCAAACATTAAATATTCTAGGTTGTAGATATAATTAATAGCGCACAAGATGACCTTCGCCCCAAGGTTTTGGTTAGTGCAACTGCAGTTGGTTACTATGGTATGCTTTTGAAGTGTTTTTCCATGTATTTATAAGTACTGCTGCTGTGCTGCAGTTCTATATATTAGTGGATATGCTACCATTATAAAGTTCATTATATAGCTAATTTCCCACCTATATGATACAGGAACGAGTGAAACTCGAGTTTTTGATGAGGAAAGTCCATCAGGAAACGATTACTTAGCAGAGGTATAAAAGTTCTATTTGTAGTCTTAACTATATTGCTTTATGGGATTTAAATTTTAAACTTTTGAAAGTTTTACTTTCTAGCCTGTTTTAATTTTTCGTGCTAATGGTTCCTCAGGTTTGTAGAGAATGGGAAGCAGCAGCACTAAGAGTTAATAAAGATGTTAGACTAGCACGAATACGTATTGGTGTGGTTCTTGGAAAAGAGGGTGGTGCTTTGGGTATGCTTACCCATTAAATATTTCATGCTAATTTTACTATTCTTTTTTCTTACTTCACCTTGTATATGTATACATTCAAATGGGCAGATTTACTTTCAAATGCTCCTGATACAAACAATATCTGACATTGATACTCGTTGGCTCATTTGCAGCTAAAATGATCCCACTCTTCATGATGTTTGCTGGTGGGCCTTTGGGTTCTGGAAAGCAATGGTAAATCCTCTTGAATATGATCACCATACTCCACCTCAGTACTTAACATCATGCTTCCATGTGCAGGTTCTCGTGGATTCATGTGGACGACCTAGTAAACTTGATCTGTGAAGCCCTGTCCAATCCTTCTTACACAGGTGAGAATTACTGAGACGCTGGTTGCAGCTCAATCCTTAATTCACATAACAAAATTTTCACACATTTTTGTGTGTCTATATATATGTGTGTGTGTGTGGCAGGAGTGGTGAATGGCACAGCGCCAAACCCGGTTAGGCTGTCAGAGATGTGCAGTCACTTGGGATCAGTATTGGATCGGCCCTCGTGGCTGCCCGTGCCAGAGATAGCGCTCAAAGCTGTTCTAGGGGAAGGCGCTTGCGTGGTAAGAAAGAGTTGATTGAAATTGTTTGATGCATGATATTAAATGAGTGTAGAAGCTCATCCATTTCTGTATTTCTGTGTGGCTGATAGGTGCTTGAAGGACAAAAGGTGGTTCCAGCGAGGGCCAAGGAGCTTGGCTTCCCTTTCAAATATCCCTACATTAAAGAAGCTCTCAAATCAATTATGTCTTGACACTTTTTACGCATTGGAGTATTATTCTTTATTGTTTTGTTCTGCAATTTTTGGTGAAACAAACTTGAGGTTTACATTAGGTGTAATTTATGTATTGAGATTCTTCCTTAACCCTCGCTTGTGATTTAAGGCTCTCTATATACATAGATCTTCCCCAAATATTTCTTGGCCTTTAATACTCGTAAATTGTCGATATTTTTGGATGCACGTCTTATGATATACTTTATCCTTTTTTTAGCACGACATATTCATAGTGAAACAGCAACCCGATAATATGAGTGAACAATACATATGCTTTTTATTTTAAAATTAATAAAACACTCAATAAATGTATATTAGACAAAAATTAAGTAATAAAAATAACTTTATTTTGGGGAATAAAAAGTTGAAAATCAGTGGCACATAAGTAAAAAAATCCAAAATGTGAAATAAATGAGCACCTCAAAGAATAGATTGATTGCCAGTTAGATAACCCTACTTATTTTGTCAAAGTTCACAAATAACCATTAATTTGACCCACAAGGGAAAAGCATGTAACGCATGTTCATCAGAAGTTCATATTTTTTCTTGTGAATTTTTAATTATTCCAGAGCAACCAGAAATAGATTATTTAATAAAAACTAATTGATACGTGTCTAGATACCTATTTAAAAAAAATCATTACTCAATAACAGATAATGGAAATTGACATTTTCTAACTCTGTAACTCCCTATAAGCGGTTTCCTGATATCTAACCACAACAAGAAGGAAAATGATTGAACATAATAAGGTGATTTCAATGTGTTGATATCAATGGTGACTCAATATGAGATTTAACTTCAACCAATCAAACTATGACAATGCACTACACTAAACAAGATCATAAAATCAATTTAAAACTGGCGATCAGACCGGGCTTGACTGCTCATGTAGTACTCCAAAACAGAACATAAAAGAACACAATTTCCACATTTAAGAACAAAGAGGCTAAGGTACTGTGAAACCGTAAGACAAACCATTCATAGAAATATGTTTAAATACCAACAGCATTAATTTCCATGTCCTCCGTGGGCCGTGGCCTATAAATTGTTTAACAAATTAATAAATCCGATATAGAAAGCTCTACAAGCTTTTATTCTGCTTAATTCGAATAATTGTATACAAATAGCATCAAGAAACAAAAACTCCAGCATGATGATCAACCGTTAAAATTAATGGTAGTACAACATGGTCCACTCAAAACCTTCATAACTGATATTCCTCCTGGCTCTGGTTTCCGGGAGAACTATATACTCTGGAGCGAGCGCAATAAAATAAACAGCTTACTTCCTAGTCGGCTCTAGACTGGCCAGCGCGTGAAGACAAAATAATCCCAACGATAAGACCGTAGAGTGCCAAAGCTTCAGCGAAAATGAGGATAAGGATCATTCCAACAAAAAGCTTTGGTTGTTGTGCATTAGCCCTGCAAAATAAATAGCATGATTACTATGATATGAGAAAGGCACAATAAGTAATTGGGGGAAGTTGATAATATGTGTGTATAAGAAAACTATAAATCAAATAATTGCAATGATATCCAAACAGGTGTTGTTAAGCAGCTATTGTGGCATGTAATTTCTATATTCAATACATTTTGTTTCCTTCAAGTCTATTCGACCAAATTCACATGTTTTATCCCATATCTCAATGAGTTATGTATCATTTGATCCTAATGGCTAACACAACTCGTTCTGTCAGACAAAAGAGACATTGTTCCATGTAGAATAGTAAAATATAGAGACATATTCAAGAAGAGAATAGTAGAATGTAATTCAGTATATTAATGTACAAGAGAACCTACATCTATTTATAGGGAAAACTAGAAAACTAGGGTTCCTCAATATAAGGAAACTAGGGTAATAATATATAAGGAAAATACAAAAATAATAATAATACTAAAATATTCTAATACTATAACATTCTAGAATGTGATATGGGACATGAGACGACACATAATCAGGCAAACCTTATATAATGTGATATAACATAATTCAGTAAAAGTTGACAAATGCAGAGAACTACAAAGTGACATTACACAATCCGAGTTTCAATTTGGAAAATACTTTAAAATTTTATATTACAGAGTAACTATTTATCAAGACTACAGAAGATAAAAGATTCAACGACAAAAAGAACATTACTTTGAAGAAAAAATGTTTTCTAGGAATCAATTTTTTCTAAAGTAAGTATTATAGAAAAAGAAATAAATCAATTGAATTTACATGCTAATTAAACAAGGAGATCAAAGTGCATCTATCTACCAAAAGAGTTCATAATCACTAACAGACCATGTGAATTTGAATTATTAAGATTGCCATACCTAACACCAGCATCTCCAACGATCCCGATAGCCATTCCAGCAGCAAGCCCAGCTAGGCCACAGGAAAGACCAGAAGAGAGATGGGCATAACCATCAAAAAGGTAATAGGACTTGGCTTTAGGGTTGATACCAGTGCTGATAATAACAGCAATAATCAAACCGTAGATACCCAAAACACCAGCCATGACCACTGGCACTATCGATTTCATTACCAGCTCAGGCCTCATCACTCCCATTGATGCCACACCCACACCACTCTTGGCTGTCCCATAGGCAGCACCCATACCTACAAAAACAAGCTTTCTAAATCAATGTAATACCATACCATAGGCAATACAAAAATATACTATGGATATGTGACATTCCAAAACACTAATTCATGCACGGAAACAATACCATGTATGAGCGTACAAAGTTTAGTCAAACTAAAACCAAAGAGCAATATTGAAGGAAATACTAAGCTGAATTCAATTTATGGAGAGAAATCCAAGCTAGATAAAAAAAACAACCAAAAGAAAGCTATTAATGACCACGAATCCCAACGATACTGATCCAGATGGACCAGATCACTAGATCAGCACGCGTGCAAATAAGAACTTTGGTAATTAAAATTAAAAACACGCACACACCGTAACTCAGATAGTAACATAAACATCGTTATAAAAACAAGCTAGGAAAAACACAACTTCCTTAAACTTGGCAAAAAAAGATCAAAAACTGCCAATTAGAGCATGCGGACGCGATCACAGGATTCAGAGAAATCGAACAAACAAATCGATATAACTATCATCTCTAGTCATTAAAAAGAGAGATCCTTACAATAAATCCTAAGAAAACAAAATTCCTGGAATAAAAATACAGAAAGTAGAGCTGGAACTGTAAAATAGGTGAAGAGATCGGAAAATTACAGGAGAAGACGAGGGCAGCTGCAGCCCCAAGGAATCCGAAGAAGGGAGCAGTTTCATCGCCACTGAATGTCGAAGACATAGTTGCAAATCCGAATTACTCCTGAAATCCAAAGAATCTGGAAGAAACTGTTTCTCTAGGGTAGGGATTTAGATCGGTCGATCTATTCTGAGTTTCTCTCCAAGTGTGTAGGTGTATGTGTGAACGTGATTGGGGAAGAAACAGACACCTAATATCGTTGAACAGGGATGAGCAAGTAACACGTGGCTTCTTCAACTTTAAGATTCTTTTTGCTTTAATAATTGGTTCCAAAGCCATTGTTTACCTTGGGCTCGTCATAGATAATAATAGGTTTTTGAGCCCATTCAAGTAAAATCCTTTATATATAATCACTTTATCCACAAATTTATTATCCATTTACTATTTTAATTTGTTTATATAATTAATACTCATTTTATTTTATTTTGATAAGTAAACTCACTTACTTTATTTACATAAATTTCACTACACACACAATATATTTTAAATTATGTGTATGTCAGATCATATCAAAGTACTGATATTCTGGTTATTTTAAGTATCTGGACTTGTCTGTGTATGGTGTCAGGTGTGGAAGTTACTCTCTGGCATCAATGGTCTATTAACAAATATTTGCTGCAACTAATGCATGTGATGACGCCCCACTTATCGTAAATGCAACTTGATTTATGTAGTAGTTATTTTGATGCAAAGACAAATGATCTGATTTGGGCACAACCATATAATTTATATATGGTTGTGCATTTGTTGCATTTCGCAAATTTTATGCAATAATCTACATTTTCTTTTCTATATTCTTGAACATTGCATTCAGACAGTTTTCTACATGAAGGAGACGAAACTGCATCCGAAAAGAGTGTCTTAACTTATGTCAGAACTCAACTAACAATGAAAAAAATGATGACCAGATCTCATGCTTTTACCTGCTATCTTTCTCTGCACTCGAACTCAAATTGGCATAACAGTGGTTAGACATTCAAAACTCTCTTGAAAAGAGAAAATATAGAAATTTATCTCTCCCTCATACTACAACTACAACAGCGAGGCAGGATCTTTTACTAACTCTTTAAATGAAATAACGACTTCACCTCCTCACTTTTCCATGCATGTCCAATCACTAAGCTTCTTTGTTACAATGATCATGCCCTTTCAACTCTCATACAAAATTCCCCTCTACTTCTTCTTCTTTGATTTGGTGGACTGAGTTTGGGTATACGCTGTACCCTGCAAATAATAGTGGACACAAAAAAATTGTCACACCACCAAGCTTGCATCAGTCTGGAACAATATATATATATTTCAATTCAAAGAATAATGTATTTAAAGTGTATGGAGGAAGTAGCAAACCTCAAGCCACTCATCCATATTGGCATCAGGAGTCCCAGTTCCTACTTCGACCTTTGTGACCCTCTTGGTTTTCTAAAGATGCGAGCATCGGGGATGGCAGCAAGCAGCCAAATTCATTATCAGTTGACACTCACATGGATGATAAGTCACCATCACAAACAACTAAGGTCTTTGTTTCTAATTTTACGAAGAATCATTTTCTTAGTTTAAGGCTACATTGGTTGGTTATATAACGTAGTTGCAGTTGAATTCTTCACACGCACTCTTCCATTCTCTCTCTAAAACCAGCGGAAACATGCATTCAAACAGAGGTGCAACATTCTAATGCACTAAAAATAAAAGGGTTAATTGCCTTAAAATTCAAAAACTTTCATTACATTTAGTTTTTTCCCATGACTTTTTAAGTTAGCCAATAAATACATAAACTTAAGATATTTTTTCATTTTTCTCATGACTTTTCAATTTGGCAAATAAATACATGTACTTACGATTTTTTTCGTATTTTCTCCATTGTCACCATCTTCGATCAAGTTTAAATTGATGTACAATATAAAACCTTATTTTTATATATATGTTAATATAAGAAAAAACAAAAATGTTGTATTCTAAATCAACTTAAACTTGATCGAAGAAGGTCATCATGGAAAAAATAACAAAAAGTCATAAGTTCATGTATTTATTGGTCAAATTGAAAAGTCATGGGAAAAATACAAAAAAATCTTAAACTTATGTATTTATTGACTAAATTAAAAGGTCATGGGAAAAAACCAATTTTGATGAAAGTTTTTGAATTTTGAGACAATTAACCCAAAATAAAACTTGCAAAGGTGATATCCTAAGAAGTAAGAACAATGAAATGGCTATAAACTCGAGGAATGGATTAAGACCGCTTTGTGCAATTTCAGAAGGTATGTTTGAAGAAACAACATGCAAGAACATATCAATGCAAATGGAAAGTTTGGCAGCTACAGACAGAATACGAGAGCCGAAAGAAGAATCACCTTCGAGAAACCCTGAATTTGGCCGCGTATCCAAACCCCAAGAAGGCAAAGGAGGGCCACAGCAAGACAAAACAAGAATACGGACTCAACACTTAGCATGCTGCTTACTTCAGTAACCTCAATTGTTGCATTATAGAAAGTACTCTGGTAAGGATTTTGATCAATCTCATAAACAATAGTTCCAACAAGATCATATTCACCAGGCTGTAAAATAAACAAAAGGTGACAAGTCAAAGTAAATCAAGGGACAATAGTGCAGGAAGTTTGAACAATATATTCCTACAGTTTTAAATGATTACCTGTAAGAACTTGCTAACAGCAAATATGTAGGGGAAAGTTGCTTGAGCTGATGGAGGAACTGATAAATTGTTAAAGGACTGGACAAAGAAAAATAAAATGTATGGCAGGTATTAGAGATCTCCAAAATATCATTTCACCATAAAATACAATTCCAACATACATGTCTCAGTCTCCCAGATCTATAATTTTTATAATAATCTCATATCTGGTAAAATCATGAAAAATCAGTCATCACCTGTCAGAGCAAAAAAGCTCAAACCAGGAGGAGATTTAATATATAGTCTATGAGAATTGTGATTACAAGAATGTTAGAGTGATTGTATAAGCTGTGCCAGCTAAAACTCATCAGAAATTTCTAACATAAGCATCTGTAAAACATTTAAGCATAAGGAATAACGAGAAGACCATGTATAAAATGCATAAAGAATTCTAAAGGCCAGAACTAATGAACCATTAAAATCATTGCATTACTAAAGAATCTCGGTTTTCAGAAATTGTTGTTCTTAATTACCAGATCAGAGTCACCACTCTAGTCAATAATAATTAAATCCATGCATCAAAAACAAAAAAAGAAAAGAAATTCCTATTAGTATTGGAAAAAGACACAGTGCTTGCCAGAAGGTAAAACATTGAGTACTGCTCCAAATTTGTAATCAGTAACTTTACAGAATTGTAAACATGATTTTACAGAGTTGGATACATAAGTACATGAGTTCATTTTACTTTTAAGTGACTGAAGCATACATTACAAATATAGACAAATCAACCTAGTGCTTGAAACATTATGTAAAGAATAACAGAAATAAATACCTGGGTTGAGAGATTTTGAATCAAGTAGCGGTGATCGTAAGGAAGATGAACACTAGCTTGGATTGCAATCACATTTATACTTGCTTCTCCTGAAATGATCATACAAAATATGACAAACCTAAAATCACATACAACATAGCTCAAATACATTATACACTATAAGGAAATAACATCTGAAGAGGGTGTCACTGTGATTATCACATTTAGCTAAAGCAGTCAACCAAACATAAAAAGAAACTTTTGATAACGATTTAGCAATGACTCACCCTCATTTCCAATTCCAACAAGAAGTTCACTTTCCACTCCAGCTGTTACCACTGAAAAAAAGGGAGCTAATCTGAGACACAATTCAATGGACTACAGAAACCCAACAATAGACCTCATAAATATCGAATTATCATTAAATATATCTATATGTATGTATATATAAGAGAAAGTAAGAAAGGCAATGAAGAAACTAACACTTTGAGGGGTTTTTAGGGAAAATGCATACTGTTTCCACGCCTGGAGCTGGATTAAAGCTTCCTCCACCAAAATCTTGGATATCCTCACCAACAATCCCAAGATCACCTCCATCCTCACTGGGATCAACATCCATATCCACATCAGTCTCCAGGTCGCATCTTGCAACTATTGAGCAATAAACAGTATTAATAAGCGCATGGAATTCATTTCCAACATTGAGCACTCAAACTCAATTCTGTATACAAAATAATTGACAATTAGAGAAAATTTCAGCAGTTTCAATCTGCATTTCAGAAATCAGTACAAAAATTAATTAGGAGCTCCACAATATGGAATAACAAGATGTAAAATATAAAATAAAAGCGATATCAAAGTCAGCAAGCAAATTCTAATAAACGATTAAGGACTTTCAAAATGCAATTTCTAGTTATACCATAACTCTCTGAAACTTAACAATTCTTGTTTATCCGTTGAACTTCTCTAAGGCAGAGGGCCACCGGATGATAAGCATGCATTTGGAAATGCTAAATCAGTATCAGTAACATTGATCTAATCCATTAGAATATCAAACAGAAAAATTCTAACACATTAAGACCTACAATCGAGGAAACAAATACGCTTAACACGCTACTCTAGAAGGATCGAATCCCAAACAACTTAACTAGTAAATAAATAAACACATAATGAGAAATCCATTAGACCAGAAACTCTATCTAATTCAATTCATCATTGGGCTAATCGAAATTTGCAGAAAAATACCCCGTAAGCCATTAATCCGTGCATATGCATAATAAAAAACAGGGAGTTGCATCCAACAAATCAAACACATTAATGTAAGCAATCAGGGGTAACTATTAAAAACTGAATGGATCTGGATCGGAGATGCTTACGTTGCATAAAGAGGGTGTTCAGAAGTAGCAGAGTTAGGATCAGATGAACCTTAATTGTCATTTTTCCACTTTTGCTAATCCGAAAACAAAAATTCAGAGAAGTGTTCTGAGTGAAGGCAGCAGCAGAATTGGACTTTTTAAGTTTTTAACGCCTGCAGTGAACACAAACGGAGAAAGGTAAAAACGGGGAAATGTACATTCAATTCTTTTTAAAGTAATTTTTCAGAGGCAGATCATATACCATATTTATTCATGTAAATTAACAGCCCGTCGTTTAAATAATTTTTTTTAATTTTTATCATCTACCTACTAACTAACTAATAATAATAAATTAACAGTTTAATCAAATTTCATATTTTTTTTTTTATTTATGAGATCTACGTAACTTATAATAATAAAAACAATTATGTATCAACTACAATATATGTACAAATTAAAAGTGTGTGTGTATATTAATATATTTAAATACATGTAATATATTATACTTCCTCTCTCCCAAAAAATATGATATTTTTGAATAACAAAAGTTTTAATAAAACGCTAGTAGTTGAGTATATTTGAAGATCAGTCTATATTTTAATTAATTTATTTTATATTTTGTGAGGTAGCAATTACTTTTCCCATTTTTTTTATACAAGTGTGTGTTTTAATTGCAGAATCTTTGTGCACAATTCAATTTTGTTTTCCATAAAGCATGAAGAGGGTTGATACCAATATTGTTTGTTTATATTGTAGCCATATCTTTAAAACTTATCAAAGTTATTGACTTTTTTTAAATGAGCAACAATTATATAATCATGTTATTTCTTAAACTAACACTTTTTATTTACGAATTTATTATTTATTTAGTTATTTTAGTCCGTCACTGAAATTTTCACCTTATTGAATTTTTATAATATCCCCTAAAAAATAATGATCCACCTTAAGTCAATAAATTAATTATTATTAATTTTCATTCCTATTCTTTTTAAAATGTAATAAATAAAATTTATATTTATATGACCACAGACATACCACTAAATGTTAAAACTTTTATTTTTAAAATTTAGACTTTAATTTCGTAGCGTGAGAACAACTCATGCACACTTCATTTTCATTTTTAATAGAGCATTTCATTATGATTTATGCGTACAATAAAAATCTGTTATTACTGGGTTTCATCATGCGGAACATATAAAAATCTGTAAAAATATTTTGAGCAGAAACCGAAAATTGTAAATGCAGCCTTGAAGAGATTTAGTTTGAACATTGGAAAAAAACTAGCCCTCGGAGAGCGTGTTTGAAGGAGAAAAGTGAAACGGGCACGACTGTAGAGATTCTATCGCCACGTGTTGAGTTATTATTGCATAATTAATTAATTAATACACATAAAAGTGGGACTTCACGAGCCAAATATCTCAGGCAGTGAAGTGATGCATTATACCTTGGGCTATCGTAAGGCTGTCTTGACTCATGGTGAAGAAAAAGTCAAGTTGAAGTTGGAAAGTCTGTGCAACTTCTTGGAAATCATATTTAAAGAAATCGTTGAATCCACAAAGATAATGCAAACCCATGGCCAGGGAAGTTGGTTACAAGGGAAAGGGGATCATTTTTGTGGATTCTGGTCATGATAGTTCAGCTATAATGGCAAGGAAAAGCTTAAGCACAAAGGAACAGAGAGGAAGGAAGAGGCATGTTAAACCTAAAGAGAGAAAAAAAATCAAGTTGGTGAAGGCTGATCTTTCAAGTTCAACCGATGGAAGTTTTGAAGATCATAATGTCGTCGTTTCATCTGATGAAGACCAGAATGCAAAGAAAAAGAAGAAAAAAGATGAAAATCAGGGACAATAATTGAAGCTTGGATAAGGCAAAAATTCCCTTTCATGTTATGATCACCTCTTCACTTATTTATGTATTTGATAAACCTTTGTTCTTCTGTTCATCTGTTTTGAATGTATGCAGTCACTCAAGTACTTCAATCTAGTCAAAATCTTATCATGGACTGTATTATCATCGGATAATTAACAATATGAGGATGTTATGCGCCTCAAATTTTCTTTCTATATGTTGTTTGGAACTTGTCTGTGAAGAGTCTTTGGAATCTTTTACCGGTGTCCCTTTTTAGTTTTTAGTTGTGGGAAATGGTATTTAACTGGTGGGATCCATATCTTGAGTACAGTGTAATTCAACAATAAAGCAGATTGTGAAGAATCCACACTCAAAGCATATATGCAAAAGTCCATCTTTCTTGGTAAGATGAGTCCTACCTTCCCTCTTCTATATGTCATTACTACTCTCTTGCAGCAGTTCGAAAGACAGGAAGAAATGGATCAGATTCAAACAAGGAATCGAGGGCAGACCTTGCCTTCCCTGTCCGTCCCTCCACTTCCTCTGCTCACGCTTTTCGCCATCGTTGTTTTCTTGCTATCTCTTTCCCACTACAACAGTTACAAGGAGCTAATGCAGTATACTGCTTTTAATTTCAAGATTCTACTCTTTGTGGCTCCTGTTCTCCTAGTATTTTTGCTGCGTTCGAGTCTGATTAGCAGTGGGGGGTGGTGGCTCGATTTCCGGCCCTCTTCACGGCAGCAGGGACGGCGGGAGTTGGGTGGCGGAGCAGCAGCAGCAGCTTTTCCGTGGGGCGTGGCGTTCGTGGTGGTGGCGCTGCTCGTGCTGCTCTCATACCAGTCTTGGTTTCAATCTAAATGGTCTCCTTTTGTGACTTCTGATTAGTTCAACTGAATTCCATTTCTCTATAGATGAGATATTTAATATTTTATATGTTCTCTAATTCTTTTTTTAAAATTTTATTCAATGAGAATTTTAATAGCGGATAGATTAAAATGATAAAAAAAAAAAAAATCGTGGACGAAAGAATTTGTAGTCGACATTGTTATTATTGTTGGTGCCGGAATAATAAAAACAGTTGTTACACTGCACTCATATATGCATCATCAATTCATCATAAAGGTTTTGTCAATAAAGTCATGTTTTTTTATTTTTAGAATACGAATTAGATCAAAAAAGCCGTAAACGGAGCAATCAATTTAGTTCAAACCAAAAACTAACATTCCCTCCAACTTTTCGTAACTAACGCCCACCTAAAATAAAAATTAGAATTTCTTAAAAGTAGGGGTTTTCTAGCTTAGTCGGTAGAGAAAAGTCAATTTAATCGGACATTTCACTAAACTTATTGTTTTAAAATAACATATACATATTGAAGGAAAAAGGGATCATTAATGTAATACTTATAAGTAATTAATGACACTGTCAAAAGTAATTGATTTCTTCTTCGTGCTTCTTGACTAATTGATTCATGTTTTAAATTGTTAACTAGTTGATTAATGTTTTTGATCAAATTCCTTTGTACAAAGTTGTGACAAAACATATAATTAGTACAAATCTTTCCATTTTTCAAGTCGATACGATCTATTCGTTCGTAGAACTATTTACTCGATCACATACATTTTCAAAACACTTTCAGAGAGGGGCAAATAGTCAATTTTGAAAAAACTTGTTGTCAACCTATTTTATACATAAATCTCTCTCATTCAGAAGAAAAGAACTTATATATTTTTTTTAACTTGCATATTTTTTAACGGAAGAGTTTTTCTTTTTCTTTCTTTCTATTCTTCTATTGATAAATTTTGATTTCTTATTTGCTACCATCAAATAAGGGGTAAATGAACTTATAGAATTAATTTCTCAAGCAAAGAAAAGGATTTATTTAGTAGACCAAAATCAAGAAGGGAAACTGTTTTTGGAGAAACACTCTCACTCCACTTCAATCTTATTTTAAATGAAGGAATTACCCAAATATTTACATTATTATATATCTGAATAAGCCAAAGATATACTTTTTCAGAGGAATTTCTTGCCAACAAAAAGAGGCATCTGACTAATAAAGTTGTGAATATACAGTTAATTAATTTTTGTATGAATAAAAATATTATTTATAAAAGAAAAGTGTGATAAATCGAACGAGAGTGCACATTAAATGAAAATAACCTGATATTGAAAAACTATTGCCAAATTAATATCCTCTCAAAAAAAAAATGCATTTATGGTTAATGTCTTAAACACAGATGACAGAGCTCTTTCGTATAATATTTCTTCACAATTACTCCTAGTAATCATATTTTTGGTTAGATTTATTAAATACAATTCACCTATTAAATACATATTGACAAATTTGCGTTTCATATACGCGTTACATACCAGCGAACTGCCTATACTGGAAATAGTGAACAGTGAATGCAATTCATATTAACATCGATATTTAAATAATTACACTTTATTTATTCTAAATGTCACAACCCAATAATAGTGCAAACTTTACACTGTAAAAAATATAAATAAAGGTGTTGAGTATTAAAGTTAAAACTTATATTTTTTTCCATCCGCTTTGGAGCTGTGTGTAAATCTAATAGTAGTAGATTAAGGGTATGTTTGGTATCCAAGATACGATGCTAATTTTAGGATGATTACTACGTATAATTATTTTAAAATTAGTATCGTATTTAATTATTTTAAAATTAGTATCGTATTTTGGATACCAAACATATCCTAATACTTAAAACAATAGTGATAGTAGTTTGAGTATTTCGTGGTTTCGTAATTTAATTAAAAGTTTTATATATATATAAATTTTGTTGAAGGAGCTCAACACAAGAGTCAACACGTGTGCGAGTACAATCTTAGAGTCTGCATTATTGCTGCGAAGCGCAGCTCTGTGCATTTTCACCCGTTGCTTTTGCCATTTCCCTACGCTTTAAAAACTATAAACAAACAAATTTAGTTTCTCCCTTTTCATTTAACCCCTTCACGTTAGTTCTATGACTTGTGTTGTTGTGTGCTCTCCACCTCCATCCTCTCTCCCCATCTCTCTATCCTCTCGATGCATGTTTACATGCGCTTGATTGATATGTATTGATTCATTGGAGAATACTGCCGGAGTCCTCCTTTTCGGCGATAATTTTGTTTCTTCCATTTCTAAGTTTTCCGCCGGACTCCAGTAAGTTGATCTAACTATAACTAGTGCGTTTTCATTACTTGTACGATTATGTAAGTCATGCATTTTGAATGTCGTCTTTTCTTTTTCTATTTATTTTCGTTGCTTTTGAGTTTACCGATTGTTGATTTTGTTTCGTTGATTTCATGTGATTTTTGTGACATCAGTGATAAATTGTTTCCGTTTCTCTGGTTCTTGAGAACCAGAGGAGATGTTAGGAT